>CAJVPZ010000629.1:0-17912 GCA_910592135.1 Racocetra fulgida | reverse complement strand
TATGCAAGACTGCTTAAATAGACAACCAAAAGTTGTACATATGGCTAGTTGTACCCTCGTTAATGTAACAAAGTCAGAGGTAGCCCTTGTGGTTGCTCTGACATTCGAATCAAAGTTCAATAAAATGTGCCAGACCCCAAAGTGGTCACCTTAACATTAAAAAAATAAAAAATAAAAAAAATAAAAATAAAAATAAAGGTCAAATTGATCAAATTGAATAAGCTGATATAGATGATAAGTTTATAGTATAAGAAGTCATTAATACAGTTGACAAAGGTGGTTATAGAAGTATTAAAAACATTCTACAATATTTAATTTCAAACCTTGTTCAAAAAGGAATTTTAAAGTTACACCAACCAATTATTAATCTTTGAATATCTGGAATAAAAGAAATGTTGGATGACAAGTAAAATATACAACAGTCAGGGATTTTACCAAAAATGGACATTAAAGATCGCACTATTTATGGTATCAGGATGTCGATCAGAAAATTCTAGATTTCATGACACATGAATATGAGCCAATCAAATTCATCAAAAACTCTATATATGAATGAATGACTTATTATTAACAAAACTATGAGCGAAGCTTCACTTTTTACGTATTAAATATTTTAAATAATAATTTTATTACACTTAATTATTGCCGCCTTTATTAATGTTCTATTACAAAATTTAGTTTGTATCATATTAAATAATATTACCCCCGTATAAGCAATATTATTTAACAATGCCACTTATATATCAATTTGTGATCTAAATCTACTTTGACTATCCTAAGTGTTCTTTTCTGTAACTATATAGATACCTATATAATAATTAAATTAAAATATAAATGTTGTAGTATAAATAAATTTTTAAATCTTTCGTTTAAATATAAATAAAAAAAATTTTCAAAGTCATCTTAAGTTAACTGATGATGATTTCTAACTTTCTATATAAAGTACGTACCTGTTTTTATGTTTTATTTACTTTAATTAAAAGAGCTTGCAATAAGGGATTATTTGAGATTATTGAAACTAGATGTTCTGAACTATATATTCAAAGCTTGTTAGACTATAATCATTATCAAAAAATTTTTTTTCAAGATGTATGTTTTTGAGGTAAAGACATGTGAGGGCCAATCAAATTCAAGAATCTATTTGTAGATCATTCTAGGATGCGATTTTCTAATTTGGTAAAATCTCTGACTATACAATGATAACAATGGCTATTCCAGATGATAAAGATACAATACAACAGCCAAATTATCATTATACAATTGTACTTTATACTGGATCAGAAGATTATAAAACATTAATGAATATAACAGCTTTATTTCGTAATGACTTAGTCAGTTTAAAAGACCAAGGTTACAGGTGCTTACCCAATTGATATGTTATACAGTTTAACCGTAATGCATTTCCGCAAATTCGAATTTCGTCGCCGGTGGGATTCAAACTCTTGTCCTGCTGCTTGGGGGTGCAACAACTTACCAACTACACTAAGTCGCCACACCCTTGATTTGACCTTTATTAATTATATCTATAATGGATATTGGTATAAACTGTGCCATTTTTTTATTTATTGCTTGATGCTTTTAATATATTAACTTTTCAGATAGTAAATGAAACTCTATAGTACATAAATCTTAATAAGAATTTCTTAAAATATTTTGTCTATCGAATGTTTTAGCTATCAACTCAGTTTTTTGCTTTTTTTAATTTTATCTTTGTCACCATAATTAATCTTATAAGTATATTGTTTAACTGAATAATTTAAACTTTTTAATATTGGTATATCATCAGAATTGTATACTTCAGAAATTTTCTTATTGAATTCAGTTAACATTAATTTTTCAGTATTAATAGCCCGCTTTGTAAGATTTACAGTGGCTTTCAAAAAGAATGCATTACCTGAAAACCAAAATTTGAGCTTGTATATCTCCTCAATGACAGGTTGTTTTGAAATAATTTTTTTTTTATTTAATTAGCATAAACCCATAATATTTAATGTTAAAATTTTAACAAAATTGAATCACACAATCTCGAGCTACATTACAATTTATCAAATTTTGGTGATGCATTTTTTTTAAAATTCTTAATTAAAAATTTAATATTGATTTTAGCTTTGAACAGGAATATTAATAACAGTAGCCCAGATAACTTAAGTTTTAAGTTATCAGACTGTTGCGTAGGTTTTTAGGATTTAAGAATGTTCTTGGGCGTTAAAATCGGTTAGATCCTCATTGAGTAGTATACAATTTTAGCCAAATAAAACTTCATGATTAAAAATTTAATAGTAAATTACTATTAAATTTTTAATTACGAAGTTTTATTTGGCTAAAATTGTATACCACTTGATGAGGACCTAACTGATTTTAACGCCCAAGGACATTCTTAAATCCTAAAAACCTACGCAACAGTCTAATAACTTAAAACTTAAGTTATTTGGGCTACTGTCACTAATATTCCTGTTCAAAGCTAAAATCACTATTAAATTTTTAATTAGGAATTCCAAAAAAAATGCATCACCAAAATTTGATAAATCATAACATAGCTCGAGATTGTGTGATTCAATTTTGTTAAAATTTTAACATTAAATATTATGGGTTTATGCTAATTAAATAAAAAAAAAATTATTTCAAAACAACCTGTCGTTGAGGAGATATACAAGCTCAAATTTTGGTTTTCAGGTGATGCATTCTTTTTGAGAGCCACTGTATGTTACTACATTGATCAACTTGCTTTAATGCATTTGAATATCGTTTTGATTTTCTTATTTCATTTAATATTTTAAGATGAAGGCCAAATAATGATGTCTTAGTTCCTTTTTTAGGTGTATATTTCTAAAAAATAAAATCGTATTAATTTATATACAATAAATATTAAATATATTCTAAAAATAATAACTATTAAATACAAACTTGATGAAATAAATTTGCAGCATCTGTAGCCATTTTAGTAAAAGATACTTCATATTCAAAGTGTTTTCCAAAATGTATTTGAAAAACTGGACCTTCCATATTATAGTTAATAAAACATCGAACAGTGCATTGGTTATGGCCTCTACCCCAAGTAGTTTCTATTGTATAATTATCAGGAATTTGATATTTATTTGGCGGAAGAGTATGTGCTAATAATGATTTATTAGGATATGTGCCTTCTTTGATAACATTATATAAAAAGCTATGTTTTGGCTGTTTAAATTTAATAATTGAATCGAAAGGATAATTATGAATTTCTTGCATATCGTTCATTGTAAAAAAGCAATCAAATATCGATTAAATTATTTATATTGTATATATATCTCTTAAATAGTTAATCATGGTCAAATCATGTGCGTCATAATTTTTAGGGTAGTATAAAAAGTCGCCGTAATGCAATGCCTTAATAATGAATAGTTTATGCCCTGAAAACACATTACAAAACTAATAATGAATGTCGCGAAGATTTTAGGGAAGGAATACCGCTTAGCACTACCTATAGTATCCAAGAATCCCATTTGAAAATTGAATACGTAGTACCGGCTACTATTCACGAATCCAGTGATTTCATTGATGGAAAAGGGATACGTTATGTGGTAGGATATTATTTTCGGGAATACTATAAACGGTGCAAATAAACATATATATTAATTAAAAACGCAATGAAACTACGTACGTACGTATTATGGTTTATGCAGTGATTAAACCTTAACACCTTTATAATATCGATTATTTCGATTAAATCATTAATCTTTACAAATATGCACTGTTTAAGAAATGTATTGACTATTCTACAAATTATTTGTCACTATCATGTTTGAAAAAAACTACGTATTTCTATGGCAGATGGAGCAACGAAGCATTTTTCTTACATATGTATAAAAATTTTTTTATTCTAAATAAATACTGTAATTTGATTGGATATAAACTTTCACGTGACAAATTATGGACCTCCATTTAAAATTCTTTGGAACAATTGGAATGGTCCAAATGAGGTCCATTCCAATTGGTCCATAAGCCCATTATTTTGAGGATACAACACTGCATTGGAGGTTCGCGAGACCCAAGCATCCTCTCTAATATAATCCCTCTTGATACGGGTGTGCGAATTTTCATAACCTCTTGTGGTCCATCTGGTTTAGTGTGCGAGTGGGGCAACCATGATTTAATTGTATTATGCGTCTCAACATCATCTATCCATGAAGCTTGGTAGAGATGCGCTCGCTCTATATTCACCTGGTCACACCACCGATTCAAGAAATTCTTGCAACAAAAATCTCGTGATGGACGGGATTACAATTGTGCTAGAAACATCCTCTTGCGATTTCTGTCCGAGTCGGTTCTGCAGGACCCGACGTTGGGACTTGATCCCGGTTATTCGTTGATGACTTTATAATTCAAGCTTACCAACTTATTTATAAATGTTGAGTTTAACATCAAGGGATCTTTTGAATAAATTATAATATGTTTACAACGGTGACTTTATAATTTTATCGAAAACATATTTCTAAAATATAAATGAAATTTCTAAATGAAAATGTTGCCGTACAAGTAAAGCGTAATTCCTGTTTCTTTCAGGACTATTCCATAACTAAATTGATACTGGTACACTGATACTATTGACATTTTTTGGAATTTTTAATTAAAATTCCTAATTCATTTGATTCGGTAATTTGTATTTTAAATTGTACTTATCTAAATTCGAGTCAAACTTTCTCATGATTAAGGATCTTTAATTTTGAATTGGAAATAACAAAAAAAAATTATTTGATATATGGTTTGTACTAATTAACAAGATTTGCATAATATGAAAACATTCCGAATGCAAATACATGATAGTGTGTAAAAAAGAGAGAATGAGAGGAAAAAAAAAACTATAACAGTACTATAACTATTTGTCAATAGATATTCTATGATCATTTTTATCCGTCAAAAAAGTATGTTCAATCTCCCAATTTTTTTTTACAAGAACTTTTAAAAAAACTTCAAATGAATCTTCTACCCATTCATGAGAAATTTTCATAATATTAAAAATGAAATCATTATAGTCTTTATCTAACTTAAAAAGATCATAACCTTCCAACAAATACCTTATTACACATGCATGATAAAAACCTTTAATCATATCTTTTGATTTTGCATTTTGTGAAAACCAAAGTACAACATGTTGTTTGTTACCGAGACTACGATTTGGAGCATGAAGAATGAAATATTCTTCAGAATGAATGAACCCTTTATGTGTCAGAGATGTAAGCAAATTATTTGTATATTCTTGTGAAGTATAATGATGTAAAGCAGGTTCGATCACCAGAGGTATGTTAAATAAAGAATGATAATAACCAACGAATATTTCTCGTGATGATATATTTTTTGGTGTCGGTATAAGATTTTTTATAACACCCTTATCTGGTAGAGATATATTTGCTCTTTCATCAAATTGTCTTAAAATGCCATATAAAATCATTTCTGCACGAGGAACATTGAGAGTATTTGTTGTCACATAAAGATTAGACCGATAGCTTGAATAAATGTTGAAAATTGAAAATGGAATAAAGCAGATAATGATTGGAATAATCGACTGAGAAGCATTATGAAATGTAATGGAAGCACTGATAATAACACCAAGGGCAGTTCCTATGTATATTAAAATTAGGAAATATTTATTATTTGTCGCACCCTATTATTTATTACATTTTTACATTTTTGTCGCACTCCCATGACAATCAAACCACAAGATCGGATGTAACATAATTATCTTCGAAATAAGATGCAGTATTTTTTTTAAAAAAGCTATACTATATGAGTGTCGACAAGGGAAAACCAGTAATTGTTAGTTTCCGAAATTTCATTTTCAGCAACGATTTATAAGAATCTGATATTGTCTGTTTCTAAAAGTGAAATTTCTGAAAATCAAGAATTATTGGTTTTACCTTGGCGGCACTCATATAGTACATGACCCATTGCTTACGCTAACGGATTTTTAATACTAAAGTTTCTTGGAAACGAGAACGTAAAATACAGAAAGACGATATGTGGATGTTACACGAATATGCAAGAGTCGGGGACAATTGCATATTCCAAGTTTTAATATATATATAGACGAGATTTTAATATGTATAAATATTACTTACGTACCAAGTAGACCTGCTGCCGTACTTTGTGACCCAGACTTTCCGGTAATATCACCCAAACTATTTGTATATTTATTATTAACAATTATTGGGTTTAGAATCGTTAAGATATTAAGTATACTTACTTCTCTCTTAAAGCGAAAGTTTTGTGCATTTGTGCGCTGAATTGAATGAAATAGTCATATAAGATTTTGCTATACTTAAAAAGTTAATTTCATATGGAATTCGGATCTTACCGAGTTGCAGAACCAGCCAGCCAAGCAATATTTTTTCCTGGAGTTATAATTTAATTTATATAAATAAACATGAACGTTAAGCAAATGTTTTTAAATTAGATCATAAAAATAATAAAAATAAAAATAATAATAATAATAGATTATTATACCAATGTTTGAAACCGAAGCGATAACTAAAAAGATTCCTGGCCATAAAGGAGCCAACAATTCCAATAGAGAAGCCCATTGCATAACAATTACTGATTGAAAGCGATGACGTTTTGGCTCAGAGTCAAAACGGTTATTGATAGAAGCAGCATAGACCACGCCGCCTAATTGACCTAAACCATCTTTTATAATCCAATTTAATGCTGCAGCGAGCTTCAATGATAAAATTGACATATTAGCCCAGTAATAACAGCCATGAATCACCACACATTATTGAATGATAATTAACGCACAGGGATTGAATTTGCGCCCAGTCCCATGGCGTAAATTAAAGATTGCGTTGATAAAACTATCAAAAAATGAAAAATAAGTAGGGAAAAACAAATTTAATAGGGTTTGAAATCATAATTAAGGAAATAATACCTCCAGTGACAGATCCGGCAATATTATGAAAAAACTGCCATTTCGCAAATCCCCAATAATCTTTAGTTACAGAGTCATGATAATCTTTGGGCATAAAGGCAGTAATAGCATACTGTTTAATTGATAAAATTAAATTACGAAAGGATATATCTTTATGTGATGGTGAATGTTCAAATTTTGTAATTGGATCAGAAACAATTTTGTCTGAATCAAATTTATCTATTTTATCATTTGAAGAAGAATCAAACACTGTTAATTTTGAATTCCAAATTTTTCCATTTTGTCGAATACGTAAGTAATGTCGAGAAGGATTAAAAATTTTTGTAGATCTATGAAAAATTTTTTTGTGTTGTGGTACAATCAAAGTTTTTGATTTAGAAAAAAGAAAAAAAAAACGCATGATTTTTAGGTAGATCGTTATTCCGCTGGTGACTCGAAACCTTTAAATTTTATAAGAGGGAGATAATCTTATTGGTGAATAAAAATCAATTGCTTTTGTATATACCTATCTAACCAATTATATCCAATGTAAACGAACTAAACTGTTAAATATTTGTGTGACAATCAATTAAAAGAACATTACAAATATTGCCAAAATAAAGAAAAATTCAGTATTTTTGCTTTTTAATCGACATGAAATTTGGATATATAATTCGCAAGTATCATTTTTAAGAATTTCATATTTTTATTTCACAATTTGAATTAATTAATTTAAAAATAAAAAGAGGACAACCCTCAATCAACCCGTTTAATAGCACCACCTCATAATTTTACACGACTTCTTATATCAGCAACACAAGTATCATATTTTTTAATAATTGGTACTAAGGAGGAAATACTTAGATTTCTTCAAGACCATCAAGAAGTTACACTCTTTTCACATTTAAATCAAATAATTTCAGCAAGGGATGAACTTCTAATTCGTTTATCACCATATACAAAAAAACAAGTTGGTCCAACAGCATTGGGAACAAATTTTTCACTTGATTGGATAAAATGTTTAATACCATCAACGAAATGGTGTTTGGAATTCAGATTAAAGAACTCGAATTGGATGCAAAATGATGAAAAATGGGGAAAGTGGGAGAGATGGGCTAGTAAAAGAAAAGAATGGAGTGTAATCAATGGGACCACATTAGGGAAAGTTAAAGAGATTATTGAAAGGAGATGGTAAAAAGATTTCTCTACGAAAAAATGACAAATTCTTTTTTTTAACGAGGAATTATAATATCAAGAAATTATCAACACACGACATAATTTCATTTTAAAAAACATATTTCTAACCCGATTAATGACGAATACGGTTCAATGTGAATATAATAATAATTGTATACTAGAAAATGAAATACGATACAGAATTTTTTTAGAATTTCATTTGTGATATTTGTATACATAATATTCTCATAGGAGGATTTTCGTCTGATTGGCTGATGTAAATCAATTGCTCGGGTAATTTAATAAAAAATCCACACATACCAAGTCATAATTCAATAAGGTCGTTCCAAATTGATTCTTTGTTAAATAGCAGTATTAACTTTTGAAATTATTTTTTACAGCCAATAAAATTACGATGTTGTTTATTGCCCCCTCTTACAGTTATTTTTTGTTAAGTTAACCAATTTGAAATGGCCTAATTATGATATATGCATATGAGATAGTAAGTAAATAATTTATCAAAACTTTTCCTGTTTCTGGCTTACGTTGTGCAGTTATCTTATTAAAAAATATTTATCGGATCTGGAATATTTTTAATATCGATGGGAAGTTTTAGTCCTATAACTTTTTTGCTCTGCCACCAATGAAGTTTAAGATTTTGTCGATGGAAATTGCTTAACATTAACTCATCATAAACCAATATGCTTCATATTACTAACATAGCACTCCGTTCTTCGTAAGCATAACCTGATCTACATAGTAGTTATTACCAGTTTGCAACTCAAGTTTTACCTTATTTTTCCTATTATAACAATTATAAATTTTGAAGTGCCATTATTAAACTATTTTTTGATGATTTTACCACCGTTTTAATTGTCTCAATCTGAAGAACAAATTTTGTTAAAGCTTGAAAGTATTTTACTATATGTTTACTTAATACTAAACGTAGTTTTGGAGGCTCTTTTTATTTATTTACTTTTTTTAAATATTTATTTACAGGGGATGCGCATTAATTTCATAGGCGCTAATTTGGACCACGTGTTATTTTTAAAGAACCAAATTTAAAATAGCACCTATGGGTATTATTTCGCGTTTATATGGTAATTAAAATCAGACAGTGAAGCTGCCTGCATGATCATGGGCAAGTTTTAGTCTTAAATAAGTTTGACATCTAAATATTTATATGCTCAAATATAAATTGAAACTATTTTAGATTGATGTCACGTAATGTCTATTGCAAATTAAAGTTCTTTTAACGCATTCAATATAATAGTAACTTATAACTAATCTCAATAGTACTGATAATTTTATTTAAAGATCTTAACAATTTATATTTTTGACTATAAAATTGTTCATAACAAAGATTCCTATCATATTGTGATGAAAATTGAACAATTCTGAATAAATTTATATTAGTATTATATACATTAACTAAGTATATAATTTTATAGAAAAGAACTTTTTTAAGAGTTAGGAAATTTAATAACAATTTCAAGAAATTTTGAATTGCACTATGATCAAATGTTATAAATTTAAAAGAATATATAGATAACATATCTAAAAGAGCATTGTTATATTTAATTATTCATGTCAGGAACACTGGGAACTCTAAAGTGACAATCGAGTTCATCATCAGTTTGAAATATGTGATAATCAAGCATGTGGTCACAAAATCCAAAATAAAAACCACAATAATGTCCACATCGCACCCAACAATGTTGGCAGGTTTTCAATGCAATCAGCAGAGGCATTGTAAACAAAAAAGATCAAAAGTCAAAGAGACCAAAGATAAAATTATAAATAGAAAGGTTCATTTCTTTTCATCATAGTAACTACTTGAGATTTTTTTCTTTGAGTTTAATACCACGTAATACTGTAATAATAAAATTCCGAATTCACCGGTAATTATTTTATTTTATGCACCAGTAAATGATTACAAAAAATAAAAACTAGGTCAGCTCCAAATCTCTATTGCTATATATTAATTCCTGATGAATGGATTCAAGATCCGAAGCTGAATTGATTTTTTTTTTTAATAATTTTCTGGTGATCTTTAATCAAACGCTTGAAGTATACAAAACTTGAAATATAAAACCGTTAAAATAGATTAAAAAAATCCAAGTGAAATATTCTACCCACAATATTTAAGATGACATAAGGGCGTTTAACTTATAATATTTAGAAAAACTGTCAATTCATAATGTATAATACAAACGAAAAAATATTTTTCTCTGATCTATGAATTATACATGAAGAATGACGCGTAACAAGTACACGTTTACAACAAAGAATAGTAATAATAATGTTCTGGCTTATCGGAGGTTACTTGCTTTATGACTATATATAAATAAAAAAATATACTATATACTTAAAATTAAAAGCATTCTATTTATTCGTATATTAACAGTTAATTTTCTATTATAACTTATTTTGACGATAATACCATACTTTATCCTTTGCTTATTAAATTTCAGAACTAATATCCTAACACGTAAGATTCTAGCCCTACAAAATACTGCCGTTTTATTACTAGGTTTATTTGATTTAAATTAGAATAATACCTGAGATCAAAATAAAAAATTTTTCTAAAATTTGAGCAAAGATATCTTGACAACTACCTGATCAAATCCAATGAACATTTGTTTGTTTGAAATTTTTATCGGGTTTGATTAAGTAGTTGTCAAGATATCTTTGCTCAAATTTAGAAGAATTTTCATATACAAACGTTATCAATAAAAAAACTGAAACCAGGTCTCACTCTTTTTTTTTTTAAAAAAAAAAAAAAATTTAAATTTTTTATTTTGATCGAGGGTTTCAACTATTAGATTTTACATAAAATAACCAATCAACGCGGATTTCACCTGTCGTAATATTACTGTACAAAATAGTTATACTTATTAACAAAACCCATGGGGTTTATGAAATATTACTGTACAAATAGTTATACTTACTGATTATGTTTGAAATTGGGATTTTGAACAATTTTATTATGTTTATAATTCTAAAAATTTGTAGTTTGGACGGCAAGTATATAAATTATATAAATAGTATATACTGTACTTGGATACAATAGATTTAGTAATTCTTTATATAAACCATTTTTTATACCATATAATCGCGAAATATAATGTGCTGTACATCTATGTGTTATTTCAAGTCCCTGTTAGTATGTAGCCGCGAAAAATGCCAGTGGGCATTATTTCTAAAAATGCACCCCTTTTGAAATTTCATATTTAGTTCAAAACAATAACCATGCTCATACCGTAATAACGACCATTTTGTATAACATGTATCTTTGCAGATTTTGCGTACGTATATCGAGTTCAAAAAAGTGACTTCTTACTTCCAAATAATGTGAAAAGTGGATGAATAACGTGCATGAGTGCGTTATATACGGTACACATTATTTTGAAATGAAGTATACAATATCAATATGCTGGGCAAAAATTGTCGAATAACGGTAATTTGGCAAAAACGTGCCGCGAAGCTGTTTTCATAATTTCTGAAACACCTGATAAAAAGTCTGTCGAATGATTTTTCGGCCGTTCCGGTTAAGTTATTATTTCGGCATAATAGATTCAATAAAATTACAAATTATACGTACATAATTTTTACATTAATTAATGCAGTGCACGATTATTGCCATCATTATTAGACTTTGTGTGCCAGCTCTATAAAATTTCTGGACAGCAAATTATATATCAGAAATTTACACGCAAATTTCCACCCTATATACTGATATATCCCTATATCCATATATATAAAAGACGTATGCATTATATATGATACTTTTCTACGATAATTTTACTAAATTTTCGTTTAAAATACTTCATATTTCAAATTACAATGTAATCTATCGCTATATATGTATATAACGTAACATAAATTGTAATCTATCGCTATATGTATATAACGTAACATAAATTGTAATTTATCGCTATGTATCGATCATGCCGAAATCAATAATTTAACCGGATCGGCCAAGGCAGGGAGTCGAAAATCGTGTGATATTGTCAATTCATCATGATTAGGGTCATGATAATGTTAATATTTATAAAATATTAATTGATTTAGTAAGTGATTTTTATCTTTAATCCTTCAAAATGAAAAGCGATCGTTGCAACCTTGACAAACCAAGTGATTCTTTAAAGGTATAAAATTCAATAAACACAATATTCTAAAAATATACATCGATTGCCATAACCAAATTTTCACTAATAATAAACGAAAAAAAAAGAATGAAATAGAAATAAAATTATAAAAACTAATCAAGAAATGCAATTGCACCAGAAAACCTTGTAGATTTTATTTTTAATGCTCTTCCGGAAGACTATAACTCTGATTATTTATTTGAGCAAAAAGTTTTATAATTCTGAATCCAGAACGCAACAAAAAAAAATGTTGATGAAAACATAATGATTCCAAATCGTAACAAATGGCTCGATAGTATTAATAATAAGAACTTTGAGTCATTGCATAAATTGGAGGAGGATTATAATCATTTTAAAAGGCAATAGAATATCCCAAATACTTAAAAAACCATAATCATAATACAGTCGACTCTGGGTATAATGAACCTTCCTATAACGAACACTGGATATAATTATACATAGGTGTCTAAATTATTTTACTCTTGTCGTAAAATTAAATGGCTAAATTATTTAGACAGCCTAAGCCGAAAATAATTTAGGCAGCAAAATTTATTTTAGAACTTCAAATATTTTAGTATATCTAAAATATTTTAGAATGTCTAAAATATTTTAGAATGTCTTAAATATTTTAGGATGTCTAAATGTCGAAAATTAAATATTTAAAATGCGATGCGATTTTAGAGTACCAAAACTAATCTTTAGATAAGTAATCTTAATAAGAATTGAATATGTTGAATATTAGTTAAGTTTTATCGGTTTTGTGTAACATCACGTACATCAATTTTTTAGCCAATAAAATTTGCTGCGCCTCCAAAATTCGGTGTTAGCGCTGCAATTTCATTGGTCAAAAAATTGGTGTACGTGTGTTACACGAAACTGACATACAATTATCGCGTCGGTTCAAACTCCGCTTATGAATAGTCATCATGATAACTAATCATAAGCGCAGTTTGAACAAATGCCTATTAGTTATGTAATACGCATGCAATTTCACGATATTTGATCGTTCTCTACAATACGTACTTACATACATACATATTAGATAATACCTTTAGTTTTTAAGAACGATAAGTACTCTTAAATTCAATCAATTATTTTAGTGAAATCATATAACATTTATTTGGTTTAATCTCAGAAAAGACAATTATAAAAGAATATTCAATATCAAATTCAGCTACTTGTAATTCATGAAAAATAATTTGTTTTTTTTTATGTTTTAAAGGTAAGGTTGTGCTTTGTGTCTTTATTAATATTATATTGTATTATAATTTTATTCAAATTTACATACATCTATATATATTATTAGATCACACAACTTAGATTACTTTAGACCTTACCCAACCCAACTGTATTCTGTTTATATATAATTAGAATTTTATATATAAAAAACTAGATTATTTAAAGTTTTTATTATCTATATTTTCTCATGTCTTACAGTTACACATCTGAAATTTGTAACAGATTGTATTAATCACCAAATTAAAAAAGTGTGCAGATTAAAATTAAGCACAGGCTTTTTTTTTTGATGTCAAAGTAACCTCTTGGTCACTTTTCTTTTATTCAATTATTATTAACTTTTACAGTATAGTATATACTATACTGTATATATATTTGAAGAGTACAACTAGCCACATATGCAATTTTAGTTGCCTATTTGGATGTTTTATAGAATAGGTAGGCAAACTCACCAACTCCACAACTCTGATATTAAAAAATTAATGATTACTAATCATTAATGAAGCTTATTTCTTATATTGCCTACTTATTCTATAAAACATCTGTCTATTTGATAACATTACACTGTAAAAACTATACTAGATATCATGTAAATAATCTAACTAGGGAATTATCTATTTAAACTCTCTGCATCTATATATATTAATTTTCTAACCAAGCAAAAATGCTTAGTATTCTTTTATTTTTAGATATTAAACTTAAAACTTTAAAATGGACTTATATTTTATAAAAAGCTTTTTATCTTCAAGATAAATCTGCTAAAGTTTTTTGTATTTACAATCTGGCTAATTTAGGCTTTAATAACTTATACTGAGTTTGAAGATAAGTACTTGCAAGTTAAAGCTATTACTATTATTTACTTCTGCCTTTATAAAGTTTACTTAAACCTTAGTATATACTTTATAAACTATCTATCATATTTCTAATTACTCAAACTTCTAATTTAGATAACCTAAAAGGGCAATAAGCTGCTTCTGGTCCTCATAGTTAGATTCTTTTCTTCTAGTGACTTCTTTAGCAATTTGGTTAGTGGAATGCTTGCTAAACACTTTAGTTTTATTCAGTTTTTCAGTTTCTGATTGATAATCCTTTATATAATATTGTTAAAGATTTATGCTACCTTTCTATATGAATCTTGTCAAGTGGGCTTCTATGTGCTTGAGCTTTGGATTTACCTAGCTGCTTTACTTAGATTTTATATAATTTTGTATTATACTAATATTTTACAGTCTTTCAGTACAAGCTGATATAACTAAAATTACTAATACCAACTCATCAAATTATATACAATCTACTGTAACACATTTTATAAAATTCAAATTTTATTGTCAGTGGGATTTGAACTCTTATTCTGTTATTTGGGATGCAACAACTTACTAATTTTACTAAATTGCTATACTCTATTAAGTACAACTTTAATTTATTTGATATTCAATATTTAAAAATACTTTTAAAACCAAAATTTTATACTGAATACTTTTATTTAAAGTCAAACTATAGTTACTAGAATAAAATCTTAAGTTATTTACAAGTTTTCTATTTTTTTTAAATGTTTTTAAATGTTTTAAGTTATATATAATCTTGTAATTTTATTGACTACAACTAGCAATAATTAATATAATCTGTTACAGATTTTAGATATACTTCAAAATCTTATTACTACAACTTCTAAATTGGTTTAATCAAAGTATTGCTTTTTATAAGCTTTCAGTTTGATAAATTTAGAGAATTCTTTATTCTCAATATTTATCTATACTATTAATAGCTAAATAACTTCTATTTAATCAAATTGTTTGATTTTTAATATTATTGCTGATCAGGTATAGTGACTTAGTGAAGTTGATAAGTTGTCATACCCCCAAGTAGCAGGACTAGAGTTCAAATCCCACTGGCAATGAAAATTCGAATTTATGAAAAATGCATTTGAAAGACTGTATCCTATTGGGTTATAGAACCTGTAATAAGAGTTATACCAACTTGTACTGGGAGGTAGTGGAACATGTAGTGTGATGTATGAATTATACAAAATCTGAGTGAAACTAAATAAATCTAGTAAATTTATAAAATACAGAAGCCCATTTGGCAAGACCTGAGTAGAAAAGTAGCACAGATCTTTGATAGTTACTATATAAAGAATGATCAATCAGATACTGAAAAACTAAACAGGATCAAGGTGTTTGGCAAGGCACTATACTATCAGGCAGATGAATAACTGGAGGAAGGGTTTCGCCCTTCCGGTTATTAGATTAGGAGTTTGGATTTCTGGAAGTATGAGAAGGAGTCTGTAAGGTAGGTACCAGGGTTTGGATAAACTATACAAGGGTAGTAGTAGGTAACTATAGTGACCTCAGCTCACAAGTACTTGTTTTCAGACTCAATGTAAGTTACTAAAAAAGTCTAGTCTGAAAATATATAAGATATAGAAAGATTAGGAGGTATATACTATACTCTTTCTAGAGCAACCTGGAAGTATGAGAATCCTATTGGGTTATCTATAAAATTAGAGCCAAGTAATATAGTACATGTCGATCTGGATGGCCTTCAATAAAGCAACACAAGGTTATAAGCTGGTGTAATTGAGATGGTAGTGCAGGACAGGTGACATCAGAGAGTTTAATTGGATAATTCAAATAACAGTAGGTTATAAGTACGACAGCTAGTATAGACTCTAGTAATAGATAACTACTTAATTAGATGCTCAAAAAGTGCAAATATAGCTAAAATGTACTCTTGTTAAGCAAGAATATACTACTAAATATACCTAATAAAAGTTCACCTTTTCATGACATTGCAAAGGCAAAAAAAAAATAAAAAATATTATTGCTAAAATTTAAACTATGAATTAATATAATTATACTTGTAAATCTACTCCTTATATACTTTTTATATAGTATTATTAGAATTATAATTCATTTATTTAGGCTTCTAGCTGTAGTTCTTTATTATAAGACATCTAGCTTAGATATTTCAATTTTAGTTAGTATAATATTTGTATTAGTATATTTTAACTTTTGGTATTATAAACTTTTATATAAATATAATCATTGCTTTGATTTGAAGTATTTAAATATATAGAGTAAATTTTAACTTTTTATATATAATAATCTTCTATAACTAGTTGTTTACAGTATCAAAGATGCTTTTAATTCTAGTAAAACTAAACTTTTGCCACAGATTATTTTTATATTTACTGCTTTTTTTACTACTTCAGTTTTGGTAATATTGTATCACTCTCTTAAGCAAGTACCTAATACTATTATTTTAAATTAGAACTTATATACACAATCTGATAATTACCTTTCTAAACAAGTATCTCACAAATTAAATATAGAAATATTGGTGCTACAGTACCAAGCAGAGATGAAAGAATGTTGATATTGTCTTATCTCCTTAGAGCTTACTCATATAATTTTTATTATTTAAGCCTTCTGTGATACTGCTATTATACATAGTTGCTTGCACTTTATAACTAGATCTTTTTTTAGAAATTTTTATTTCAGAACTATATTTGTATTTAAACTTTTCTACAGGACTTTATATTAAATTATATTTTATATAGATTATAATAACAAATTTAAAAATTTGTCACCAGCTCAATTTGAACTATTGACTTTGTTCGTAGAGTTTGAAAACTTAATCAATAAGCTACAAGACCAAACTCTAAAAAATTATTTGGTATTCAAATTATAGTATATATTAGTAATAACTTTTTTTAAAAAATTAATTAATTATAAAAAGTTATTATATTATTGACATTCTTTATTCTATACCACCTCTATAGTTCAACCTATATACTTTGTATTGCTACCATTTAGAGACTATCCAGGCTAACATTTTCCTACTATCTTTTCTTGTTATAGTTAATTCTTTTAGAATTTTACTATAATATTTAATCACGATGGGTATAGTAAAAGCCCCAATAAAATTTTAATATACTAATATTGGTTATTCCAACTTTATTACTTGATCCTCAAAGTTATAACAATAATGAAATAACTAATTAAACCAAAAAATCTATAATAATTTTATATTAATAATTATTTAATTTAATTTAAAGACTTTTAACAACTTTATTTAAGAATTTTTAAATGGTTTACCCAAATCTTCATAAAATATACTAGTTGAACATAGTCAAAATATGCAACAAAAAAACCAAACCAATCTGAAAAATAAAACAAAAACTAAATCAAACAGAAAATCAAGTTGATAAAGAGATTGGAGGTCAAAAACAACAAATGAATCAAAAAAACAATTGAAAAATTCCTTATTGGAAATGTATTTCATAATTGCATTTTTAATTTCGGGTTGCTATAAATTATAATAGGACTGAGTGAAACCCGTGTTGTAATTTGCTACGTAGATCACGTTAGGGTGAAATCGTAAATGTGTACAGGGTTGGTGGCGCAGATCTCCTGAACTACGAATCAGATTTCAAGATTAGGTGTAACGTAACACGATCAGGAAGATTC
>CAJVPZ010000628.1:0-17928 GCA_910592135.1 Racocetra fulgida | reverse complement strand
AACACGGTCACTCATGTCAAAACGGGTTATATGAATAATGATTACTAATTGACATTGACTTACTTTAGCGGTCACGACCAATAGAAAACTTAGACAAAGTGAAAGTGATGCAAAATGCGTTGATGATACATATGGCGTTATTCTTAATATACAAACTCTGATAAATTATTGGCTAACTTAGTTTATAATGAAATATTCGAAATGATACTGTAGAATCTTGGAATTCCATTCTGCAAAATGTTCGACCTCGTGATTGAAGTATCTGGCATAGTGGCACAGATATGCCAATAGTGGCATGCCATAGTGGTATGCCAGTAACGTTAAGCTAATTTGGCAAGTTCAAAATAAAAACTTTAAATTTTATTACTCTTAAATTTCTTAATAGATTTAAAAAAAAAAATTTTTAATTGGCATGCCATCTCATAGAAGAACTTTCACATGATTGGCTACTATTTTTTGAGTACCCTTATGTCAAGTGAAAATCGGACCTTCCTATTCAAATATTTAGATCGGAGTATCTCAAATATTATTTATATATCTGATATAAAAGAATAAACTTTAAAGGTAACTTTTCGCGTCAAACATTTTAATTAGTGGTCGGAAGTTAGTTAGAAAATTCGGAGCCATTTGGAATTTCTTCTTTTTTTCACTGTCTTCGATGTTTGTTTTTGTTACACAAGATCTTGAGATTTTATTGGTTCCGGACTAGAAATTTTAGGTTCAGAGGCCGATTTTCGCTTGACATAAGGGTAAATTTGGATAATGAAGTTTAAAATTTTCAAAAATTTCAGTTGCATTAAATTTGTTACATCAAGAATAACTTCAGTTAGTTTAAAATTATAAGTAACCAAATGACATGTTTTCTAAAAAAGAGTGAGATGACCAAATATCTAAAGCAAGCGCCATTATTCAAGATTTTATCTTTGATAAGATTGACAGTTCATGCATTAATAATTGAGTTTTTTAAAATGACAGTATTGGGAACTTTGAATTCAGAATTAAGTGAACTACAAAATTGTTTAATTTATTATTTTCTACAATTGATATTGGAAGAGTACAAGAAAGAATCATTCTTATAAAATTTCGAATTTCTCCTGCTGTGAACAAAGTTCATCATGATCAGAAATTCTTCTTTTCTTTTGAGTAGGCGAAAAATCTAAATCATCTGGACTTTTTTCTTTGCAGTTACTCTTCTAGATATTTAATTTTGTACTCTTCAGGTAATTTTATTCATAATTTAAAGATGAAATTTGAAATGCCTTTACTACTTAAATCTGTAAACTGAGCAGCAATATTATCATGCACATCAATTAAAAATAAAATGTAGGGAATAAATGTTCATCTTTTTTTCAAGATCAAATAATATATTAGTTAAATTACAAATTCACGATATATGCAAAGATTTGTTATTTCTCACAATTTATTTAAAATTTTTTATATAATTTAATTTTGACAATATTCAATTAAAAATTGAATCTGTCAATTACAAAATTAAAAACAGAAATCAGAAATAGATAATTTTATTATTATTTGATTTATTTTATCAAAATGAATCTAATAGGAATAAAATAATCTAATTCTAGTTACTATATAAATGGTTAGTTACAAGATATTTATGATAAATCAGCATAATCAACATTAGAAAGGCCCTTCATATCGCTTTTTCCTATAAATTTGAACTATTTAATACTTCCGTTTATTTCCGAATACGCCATTTTTTTAAACCCTAATTATGGCTAAGAATGTATTATCGGAAACTCCAAATACTTTTTTGCTTATCTGCACCTGTGATACAAATCATATACGTATTTAAATTAGTTGTTTAAAAATAATCATTGTCATTCATATAACATTTCAATACCAATAATTCAAATCACAATTTTCTATGAATTAATCTCGAAAAGGATGATAGTAACTTCAACTTAATGATATAATATCAAAGCTTAAAAAAACAAAAAGTTTTTATCTCTCTTATGATAGTCCAGTACATACAGTTAATCTAATGACATATAGATAAAAAGCAAAAAATATTCAAAAAAATTCAAAACTTATAACAGCGAACTTATTAAAGTTTCACATATAAGGTTCTTATGTTAGAAGAAAAAATATACTAATAAAATACAGTAAAATCTTAACATGGAAATCATTATTCCTTAGTATGAGATTGAACTATTACATGTAATTAGTATAACATTTCTTTTTCAAAAAATTATATAAATACTCTTCCCCTTTCTCACTAATTATTTTATCGCGTATATTATTAAAAAAATTTTTCGTATCTTTATCTTCAGAATTTTTTTTTTTTTTTATTTCAAGGGCGATCTTGCCTGTGTGTCTTTTTTATTATTAGTAACATATGTCTTACATTTTATATACAATGTATATCAACGAAAGTACAACTAGTCACACGTATAACTTTAGTCATTATCTAATTAAGGGTTCCGCCTGTAGGTTACCCACTAGATGCCATATCTGAGACCCGCCTCTGAGTCCTCTATTTGAACTTTCTGATTTTCAACACTTATTGCATATATGCAATCCTTTATATTACTATTGTCAGGACAGAACAGGTTAGGGCTATCTAATTACTATTTATATCTAAGTACCACCTCATTAGATGCTACTAAGTATCCATAGTCCTTTCGAATTTACCCTTGACGCAAACTTACTAAGTATGGTATCAAGATTACCCCTTAGATTTTATCCAATTTTAGTAGCTCTCATATCTACTAGAACCGGTTTGGTGCCAGAAGTGTTCAAATTTCGGTAAGTTCATTCCTTTTCCATAGTTTTCTTTTTATATACACCGTATCACCCGCTAGTGCGCCTTCTCTCCATTTCTGGTATGTTCACCGTTTTTCTCGCATCGAGCGTCGTCTCTCCATATTGGAAAACTTCTTTTCGGGAACTTCCTTATACACCGATCTTCTATTCACATGGACTTAGCCACAGGGCTTCGCGTACATTCATATGCTTCCGTAGATTACAGAGTTTTACCTCCAGCTGGAATTGAACCGTTGACCTTGTCTGTGGAGGGCAGGGTGCCTAGACCGCTAGGCTACGGGACCCTAACCCTCTTCATCTTCAGAATTAAGAATCATAGCTTTAAAAAAATAAACATAAGCCAATTTATCCGCATCATTATCGTCAGAATCATCATAATAAAAAACAGCAAGCTGAAAAATACTATCAGCATAATTCATGTCTGCAGATTTTTGAAGGTACTCCAAAGCTTTATCTTCATCTTTATCAGTACCATCTCTATGTAAAAAGCAATATCTGACTTTATGAATGGCTGGGACAAGACCTAAATCCGCGAATTCTTTAAAGTAATAAAATGCTTCGTCTTGTTTACACTCTTTTTCTTTTCGCAACCCTTCATCATATAAATCTTCTGGTGATTTATAATTTCCAATAACCATATTTTCTACATCAAATTTTCTTTAGTTTGATTGAGATAATGATGAGACAAGGAAAAATATCGTACATACATGTTGAGAGTCAAACTCAATCTATCCAAGTTGAGGTTGTTTCTCAACACGTATGGCATGATATATATATATCTTGCTCCATTGTTAGTCTATTACTGCTGCTCCCTTGATTATAAAGATAATTTTTGAAATAAGTTAATTCCGTAACCCCTACATTAGAACCAACTTTTAATATTATGTATTTAGACCTGAATAATTATACAAAGAATCATCCGAATGAGGAAATTTGAACGAGAGAAAATTATTGGTTGACAAATGCATTATTATAGTGATGATTTATTTTGTTCTGGATCGTCTTGGACTTTGCAATATTATGTACTGTATCTTTAACCACATGTACAATTACTTAATTGTCATTGATCGCGCGATTATAAAGTGATTTTCTTAATAAAAATTTAATGCTATAATTTATGATCGGTTCTACCACAAAAATCTCGACATCCAAAATCTCGAAAACCATAATCCCGCGGGGTGACAATTAATATTTGTAATCACAATAACTCATTAAATTTTTGTTACATTTTCAAATCAGGTGATTGACTGTATGTGCGATTTGCAAATTTGATCAAAGATACATCATTTTGCAAAACAACGATAAATAAATCTAAGGAACAATACCATCATGTGTTGTTCCAAGGTAAGGTCAATTTAATATTTATGATTACTAATCATCAGTGATTTTTAAACATTGAACTTTCGTTTGAGCAAACAATAGGTATATATCTTTTAAATGGTATAATTAAACTTAGTGATTGCTACATATTCGCATTCGTAAAAATCTTCATAAATGTGGTAAACTAATGATCAGATTAAGGGTCGACACTTAAATTTATGCAATTGGATGTGTAAAAAACCAGAACAGGCAACAAGGGCAATAGTGAAATTATCTTGAGTTATAGTTACAAGAAGGAAATAATATCAGAATCAATGGTTTTTGACCTATACCTTTTGGCGTTATTTCGAGACAATGGCAATAATAACTTAACACTGATTTATGAATTGTAAAAGTTCAATTTCAAGAATTTAGCATGACAGATACTTTGGTTTATTAATTAATTATTACTCTTGAATTTTAATAATTAGATTATGTTTAGATTTTAATTTGGGTTTGTCTTTATATGAATTTATTTCTAATAATATTAAAAGCTATAACAATAACGATAGTGATAAATTTTTGTAATTTAATTGGTTAATTATTGGTCTACAATACTGGATTTATATATTGTATACCTGATAAATGAATATTTTACTAGAATAGCTGGACGGTGAAAAAAAGCCAAGCAATCTGTGAACGCAATTTTACGAGATACGTTTCAAGTCCTAACATTTGAAATAACAGTGTTTATAGCTTTTAAGAGATTTTTTGCTACAATATTTTTATATGCTAAATGGTTTTGATCTTGGCTGAAATATGTATTTGTTCAGGACATGCAATTATCTGATGAAAAGTCTTCGAGGCTAGGTGGTTCAGTGTTCAATTTTAATGAGATTTATGAACGTTTGAAAGAATTTAAACAAAATTTTACTAAAAACAGACATACACAGTATGTTAATATGTATATACCTATATAGTTCTGATTTGTGGTTACCTTATTTACGCGAATTAATGCTCATAGACGTTAATTAGAGACGTGCAATTTAAAAAGAACCAATAATTAATTCTGAGTGCGATTCATATATAACATATATATTGTATAAATAATTTTAAAGTCAAAAATATATATTTCCGTATTTACATTAGCTGTTAAAATAGACTATTGACAATACGGTTTATCTTGTTATTGGATAAAAAATATATCAATATGCAAGATACGCCTTAAAACTCAATTTCTTAATATTTTATAACTTATGTAATATAGATTTGCGTATATTATAGCATATGTATAAATATCATTAATTTTAAAAGTATTCTTTTGAATAACAGGAGGAACTGTTAAAGTCACACAACAGTGATGGATTATATCTGTAACATTTTCTACATCAGAAATTTTCGTAATGGCGTCTTATAGCTTGTGCATAACCTTGCATTAAAAAATGTAGTCATCAATTTGTAGTCTAATAGAGTATAGACATATATAAATAGAAGTAAGGATTAGTAAGTCTCGACACCTCTTTTCCACTAATAACAGTAATAAAAGTGCAATGAGTAAAATACAAACCTCGAAGTCTTTTGTGTCGTCTAGTGCTGGTGGGTGCTGGTGGGTGCGTACGTGAACCACAGTTGAATCAGTAATGAAGAGAGTTGTGCATCGAAGCTAAGTCGTTAGTAGACAACTGTCTATTATTAATTTATTACAGTTAAAGCTAAAATAGTATTTCAAAATATTTATTTCTTTTAAATGTAATTTTTGATAATAATAAAATATTTTATCTATTTAATAGATTTGAGAAAATTACATATTTGCATTGGGCCTATTTCATTTACCATTTTTAAAACTCTTAAAGAAATTTTTTTAATATTAAAAGCTAAGAATTATTACTATAGAGTTGTTTAGAATAAGAAATTAAATTGAGATGATGCTGTGACATTAATAATAAATCAATTGAATAAGAAAATTTGTAAAATATAAAATCATTTTACTGGAAAAATAACATTTGGATTTTGTTAAAAGTCATGTGCTATAAGTTAACTGCTGCAACTCCAGAACTCGATAAATATGTTACTCATTAAGAAAATAATGATATTTAGAATTTTATTTTTTAACTCGATCAAAAAATCAAACACAACATCGATATAGTCAATTTCATTAGAATTACATCATTATGTTACCTTGATCAAAAAATCAGATACAACATCAATAGTCAAATTTATTAATATTACATATCATATATGATTATGTTAAATTAATCAAAAATCGGATATCAATCTAGTCAATTTTATTAACATTACTATAATATATAATCATGGCTTTAAGAATTTTCATATTAGAATCTTGGCGTCATCAATGTAAATTTCGTAATGATGTTATACTGTATTAAATAATTGCATAGTGGCACTTGTCAAATATATATATAATTTTTACTTTCAGCATTTTTCTCAAAGATTTCAAGCGACAATGATAAAAACAATTGAAGATAAAAGTGAACACATCAAATATTGCTTTGACATTATCTGGAAAGCGACAGAAGGAAAAATAACTTCTGCAACCTTCAATGATAATCCACTATTTTCTGTTACTTTCACATTAAATAATGGGTCTTCTGAAACGGTACATTTGGGTGCACCAAATGTAGTCCTTATAAATAAAGAAAACTTTGAAAAAATTCTGAAGCTTGACGAACAGAATAACAAAATTCATATCACAATCGATGATGATGGTTACCATGAGGTAATAATACATTATTATTTTAGTTTATTCTGCAGAAAAATACTAAAAAGAAGAAAATTTTTAGGCTCAAGAAACAAATCTAGGATCTAGCTTTGAAGTATTAGAGGGAGCTAGTAATAATCTGAATGAACATGATAATGTACTATTTACATCTTAACATCAAGTCTCGAGAAAATAATTTTTGATGACTATTAATGTCAAATACTTAAAATAAATTTTTTAGCCTAATACAACAGAGAGCACTCAATTAAACGAAGTCCAAGGTGTTGAGGTAAATAACTAATACTAATAAATTTCAAAAAGTGATCCTTTCAATCATTATAGAATTACATGTTTATTTTTAATACAATAAAATTAACAAAAGGAATCTCAAAACTACACTGATCTGCAATCTGACGAGTATACAGATTCAGATGAAGAAATCGAAGAACAAGTTTTTGATGAGTTAACGTTAAGCTTGTGCCAAGAGCATGAAAGTTTTCGAACTTCAGTAAATATCAAGAATAACTATTTGCATGATATAATTTGTAATATGGAAAACTAATTCGTAATTTCAAAAGGCCAATAAAGTTATAAGAAATGATCCTTCTGATTTATCAGAAGATTCATTAGTGGTAAGAATTTTAATTAATACGTAATAATAATAATATTTCCTTATGTATCTCTTAAATTGTTTTACATTTTAAAGGTCAATGAACCTGTAAATGAATCAATATCAAGCTGACAACCCAATAGAAATGTTAATAATTTATTATTAATCATACGTTTTTTTACATATGTCTGAGAAATTCGCATTTATTTTTTTGTATTAAATTTTTAGGACGTGTTATCAATCGCTTCAATTATTGATAATCAGGTAAATTTTCAATTAACTTTAGAAATCTTAGCCTTTTTTTCATTAGATAGGTATTTAAATATATATTTACATTATATTATTAAGGGAAATGAAAGAACTTCTATAATTAATAAGAAGGTAAGAATAATTCCAAATCTTTTTTAAATTAATAAAAATGCTAACACACGTATCAGAATCAGAATGATAATAGAGAGGTAAGAAAATTTTACTTTTGATTCAGTTATTTTAAGCATTTTATGTTTAATAAGGAATAAAAATCTATTAAAGTATGAATCAGTAAACACCCCAACCGAAATTACTGATGCAGTCAAAAAGGATCAAGCAAAAAATGTCGTGTCTGTACGTAAAAATTATGTTTTGACTTCTTCAGATCATCATAGAATTACATAATACGTAAAAATTTACAGAAAACACAAAAATTTGGTGATCAATCTGATTCCGAAGAAATCGAACAAAATTTTGACAAATTAACGTCAAGGTTGAGCCTAAAGCGCAAACCTATAATCAGCGAAACTTTTCGAAGTTCGAAAAAATTCAAATCACAAGTAAATATCATGAATAAATTTTTTGCTTTGTAATATCGAAAACTAATTCGTAATTGACAAAAGGCCAAAGAAAAACAAAAGGCTAATGAAAGCACAATAATAAATGTTCCTTCTGATTTGCCTTTTGTTCTTGTTAATGACCCTATTCCGGTAAGAATTTTAACTGATATATAATAATAAAAATAATTTGTAATAATAATAATAATTACTAAGTATCATAGTCAGAACTTATTATAAATTTTTTTATAGTAATGGAATGCCGATTCATTACATTGAAAAGTTTTTTTTTTACTAAGTAAACATCTTTTGAATCTTTAATTAATTTAACAGGAATTTTTTATCGATAAAAGCAAGAAACCAAGAAGTAAGACTTAAAATAAATTTTTAGTGTAATCATCATTAATTATTATTTCTAACTACTTTAAAACTATCTAGCTTCAAATGATTCCATTAATATTTTGGTATATAGTATGGTCTGAAATTTGATTTTAAAAATCTTCAACACTAATGTAATAAAAATCTTAGGATGAAGTTAGTGCACAAGAAATGGAATCGAGTTTTGATGTAGAAGAAGATGGCACTGTAGATGGCCAGGGAGCGGAAGTATCGCAAATCAATAATAATTTAATTGAGGAGAGTGAAGTCACAATCTGATTCGGATTCAGATAATGAAATCAATGAACAAAGTTTAGTCCGAAAGCACAAAATCACCCAAAAGTTTAAAGTTTCAAAGAAACCAAAAAAAATGATTTCACGAATAAACACATAATCAATGAAAGTTCAGTAAGTTTATCTATATTATTACATGTATCAAAAATTTATAATTTATTATAAATCTCATTCGTTTATACTAAATTTTTAGGATCTAGGAAGTAATGGTATATTCTTTAAATTTTAAATTTTTTCAAATTTAAATAATTCAGAATTTATTTTTAAGAACTACAAGTTTAATTTTTTTAGACCTACAAATAGAGTCGACTGCCTATAGCAAACGTCTTAAATTGCCTTCATATTATGCAGAAAGATTGAATGAACTAAGAAAAGGAGAAGGAATGTCCAACAATTTTGCATCAAATACAAATGATCTAGTGGGAATGTGTTTACAACCAATTGTAAAATATTTTAATGAGGACTCAACAAAAGTTTTGTTGGAGCCATTGCCAAAACAGATGAAGGATGTTGGCAGTTGTTTAAAGTATCTTCAATTATGGGAACAACACTTTGAACATTATCAAAAAGAGATCATCAACCATCAGTATAAAATGCTTAAGCTAATATATTCTTTGTCTGATTTCTTTTTTATATTGTTGATACTTTGTCAACAAGAACAACAAGAAGAAATGAGCCCAATTGCATTAGAGAGTACTACAGATAATTGAAAAGGTAATGATTTAAAGGCTTGGATTAACAAAAAATTTAGCAATATTAATTCACGCTCTATTTTGAGAAAGTGGACTGCATGTTGGAAACTGCATCATTTCCTATGGGTAACAAATGTTACATTGAATGAGATGATCGAAGTTAAGCTAAATGCAAAATATTTTCTTAGTGCAAGTGAAAGCGAATATAATTGCCTGATTAAAGAACTGTTTAGAAATCTAGAATTCCCTGAATTCCATAACATTAAAGGGGAAAAAATATTAGAATTAGTAAATATTGCAAAGAATGCTTACACAATTTAATGATAATTGTTTGTAGCAATTGCTTAATTTTGTTTTTATTTTTTGCTTTTGCTCTAATCCTTTTTTGAAAGTGGAACAGACCAATAATGCGATAATTACCAATTAGCAAATTTTAACATAAAAAATAATATCATATTATGTGTTTTAATTGTATATTATTAAATATGCTAATGCTCGACTTACGAATGAAAAATCAAATACCTTAATAAAATTTGTATTATTATATTTATATTTAATTTTATTTTTTTCACATAATTCAATTCACCTATCGAAAAAATCCTTGAAACAAATAATAACTATCCCGTTAATGATAAACTTTAGCCCATATTTTAATTTTGTCAATTCAACTCAGTTTATTCTCCTACGGCATCAAGATGCTGTCAGAGAATGAACTGAGTTTCAATGGATCATGATAAAATTAAACATACTAATTCTTACCCTTGTAATCATGTGACATTATTTGGCATGGACTTATCGTTATATGTAAACACATAGTTAAATAATTAGGGCGATTTTTTAATAAGAATGTATTATTGACCTTCTTGAAGGTGAATTCAATAAATTAAAGTTTGTAACTAATAATTGTAATAAACAAGGTTTATAATTAAATAATTATTTATTCATATAAAAAGTAACAATTTATTTATTCATATACTGGTTTTGCATACCAAGTTCATACAAACAGTCAAATTTATACAAACTGACAGTCAAATTTTATACAAAACTGACAGTCAAATTCATACAAACAACAGTTAAATTCGTATAAATTGACAGTTAGTTTGTACGAATTTGACTGATAGTTTGTACGAATTTGACAGTCAGTTTGTACGAATTTGACTGATAGTTTGTACGAATTTGACAGTCAGTTTGTACGAACTTGATATGCAAAACCTATAAAAGTAACAATTTATCTAGTTTGCTAAATATCTTAAAAAATTAAACATTAACATCTGGTAATCCCATAGAATTTAATGATAAAGTGAGTTGCGATGTCGGACGAAACGTTGACGATTGACGAAACTCTTGGCGATTGACGAGACCCTTGATGAATCAATTTGACCAATGAAATATCAAAATATACTAACTATTTTTCAACGAGCTTCTTTATAGCCACCTCTGGATATGCCGGACCTTAGATTTTTTTTCAAATTACCGTTATTTCATTATAAGTTCCACCAGTTCATATGAAAATGGAGCTTTTTTTCTTCCAATCATCAGTTGTTATAAATAAAAAATTACTATGCAAAAATTAATAAGCTATACGGATGTTAATTTTTAGTTCTATATTACGTGAAATTTAAAGCCGTTATCGGTAATATATGAAGTTGAGTCAATAGAAATCAAGCAAATCAAAAATTTTTCAAAATTGAGATTTTTTAATAAAATAATAGAAGGTAATATGCCAATCATTTTTTAATTAATATGTATTTTTTTCATGTGTTACTGCCGGATAACACCATTATTGGGCAAATTGTTGAATACGGTAATTTGACAAATAATTGGCTACACGTGCCGCAAAGCGGCACGTGTTCATTTGCCAAATTACCGTTATTCAACAATTTTTGCCCAATAATGTATACATTAGTCATTATTAATCGTGATCGAACGCATTCAAGTGATACAAAGTGACTAATATAAAATCTTTTGATTTACATTGATTATTCTATTAAATACCCAAAAATTGCACCTGCTCTTGTAACAAGTCATGAATATTGCAAATATTGTTTTAAAATAATTTACACTACACTGTTAATTCTGTCACTTATCTTTGGCACCTTGCATATTTCTCTTTCGCATCACAAATGATTTCTTATATTAGTTTATGATAGTTATAATGGCATCTCCAATTGATTCATTCTTCGTTAAGATAGAAAAATTAATTGAGTTTCAGTTAGTTAACGGACAAACTCAAGAACAAAAAATTAAACTAAAATTTGCTGAAGGAAAAGCCTTAATAGATAAATTAGAAGAGGAAGATGAGGAGCAACACGGATATTATAAATATCGATATTATTCAACCTATGCAAGTTATTTAAAAGTGATTAATAAGATAGATAAGGCCGCCAAGCAGGAAAAGTTATTAGAAAAATATAAAAAATTCGGACCGGAAAGAGAAAATATCGATAAAAATGAATCCTTATTGTTTGTGAACGCTGAATCAGATAATCAATCTTCTGCTTCTGGTAAAAACCCGTTAGAAGAATCCATAAGAGAGAAACTAATAAAAGCACAAGATATTTTAGATGAGACAGTTATTGAGCCTATTAAAAAAGCCTTTGAAATTTTACATGAGGCACCAAAGACCTTTGAAGATTATCAGAAGATTGTTAATTATGTGAATACTTTGCTTGAGTCATTAAATGTTTTAATTGATGAAGAACTAGTCGTTTTGGATCAACTTAATAATGAAGATAATGTTCAATCAAATCAATCAGAAATTAAGCAAAAGATAGAGAAAGTGCTTGGTCGTTTAATAGTTTTAAAAGATTTAAAAAATTCTGCAAATAATCTCACTAACCAAATGGTTTATTCAAAAGGTTAAATTTTATTCACAATACTTTAAATTCAGCTGATAAGAAAGCTGTCTTGTTCAACAATATCTTATTTACAGAAGGAGGAATCAACAAACGTTATAGAGAACTTGCTTCTTGCTTCCATCCAGATAGAACAAAATATTTCAATGCTCCAAATGGGCTTCATGGTAACGATCAATATCTCGGTGCAAAGCTCTTTAGAATTATTCTAGAAATTAAAGAAGACTTATTGAGAGATTTGGAAAAAGCTTCAGAAAGTAAAGGCGTGCTCAACTTTCATGAAAAGAATGCAAATGAGTATTTTAATATTGCAAATGATTATCGCAACACCTATAAAAATAATGGAAATAAACTAAAGATTTTAAATAAAGAAGAAATTAGTGAAATCCCTAATACAGAACTAAGACATTTAAGCATATCATATGAATTATTGGCTTATAGGGAATATCGAGCTTCTTGTAAAGTTGCAGATGCAACCAAAGAATTAAAAAAGCAAATAAAATTACGAGAAAGTATAGCATTGTGTTTATATATTTTCGATCACTTATTAGAAGCACAATTATACGCTTTATTAGCGATTCAATTAATTTGTTGGCATTCTCAGTATGTTTCTCAGAAGGAACTGGTCGATGCTAAAAAAGTATTTGATAAAGTTAGAGGTGAAATATCTCAATTAAATACAGATATTAAATTGAAAGACGATTTAAGTAATTCACAGGCTTTGGTTAAAGTGATGAATGAAGGCATATCCTTTTTAGAGAAGTGCAATATTCAACATTCGGTTGACAACGATTTGAGAATGATATCAGCTGAATTAATGTTCAAACCAGATCGTCGAATTGTTAGTTATCAAGCCTCTCAAGAAAATATTTTATATTCTAAAGTACAATATGCCATGTATAAAATAGCTGGCGCTTTATCATTAATAGGGGCAACAGCGACAGTAGCTTTAGGAGTTACATCTATTATATTTGCTCCCATAATTCCCATAATGAGCGTTTTATTGCTAGCACCTCTAGTATCTTTATGGTACAGTGTGAGTCCATAGAAACAAGGTACAATGCTTTTAGATGAGCCAAAAATCCGCGAAAAGCTCAATGAAATTATAAAAGTTGCATTAGATGCATATGATAAAGGAAATTATCAGCAATTTTTCGACTCACTTTGTAAGGAATACAAAAAGAACACCAGTCTCATAAAAATAAAAGAATCTAATATAATTATTCCTGAAGATATAATAGGATCACTCTTGAGGCATGGTTTTAGATCAGATGGAATCGCTTATCTGTTAAATCTAATAGGTGAAATGCTAAGCAGTAATAAAATAAAAACTCCAGATAACGATAGGGCATCAGATGAGTTAAGAACTATGGGAAAAATTGCTTTTAAAGGGGTATTATACAAAAAGCTTGTGGAAAAAGCTAAAGCATTGGATGACCAAGTTCATACATTACGAGAAGATACTCTGAAAAGCATGGCTAAGAGTACTTGGCATAAAATTATAGATTTTTTGCTACTTAAATCATATAGTGAATTAGCAAAAGAATATAAAGACAATGCTCGAGAAATGCCTTTTCAGTCAAGACTTAAGGAAATGCGTAATATCGCAAGACTTAACCTCGTAATTTTTGATATAATCAATAGTGACGAGGAAGCACCTATGAGAATTAACAAAACAGTTGAGGAAATTAGAAATTCAATAAGCTATAATTATCAATTTTCTAGCTCAACCGAATCATGCCTCGAAGCCTTGGAAGATTTTTTATGGATTATGAGGGGTGATGTGTCTAAATCTCTCTTAATTTACTCTATAGAGCCAGCTAAAAAACAATGCAATGAAGAACATGATAGAAAATATGATCAAAAATATATGGAATATCTGAAAGACAAACTACAAAAGGCATCCAATAATAATAAAAGAATAGATCTTCATAGTAAACTAGCTGATTACTTTGTGAAATTGGCTGAAGAAGATAAAGTCGACTTATTAAGCAGTTTACGTCATTGGCATAATGCTAAAGAACATTATAGTGAAATACGTGTAATTAACCCCAGTAACTTATCTGCAACTCTTAATTTTGCAAAATGCTTATTAAATTTATCGCAGTATCGCTTCTTATAAAGAAATAAATTACGACAAGGCTATGGAATTTATTATTGAGGCATTGAAATTAAATCCTCAAAACATCTTGATTACGAAGCAGAAAAGACACCTTGATAGAATAAAAGAGCATTGTGTTGAAAATCGTGTTAATCGTCACAATAAAAAAATATATAGTGTAGATAATTCACTTAAGAATTTACATAGATATAATGAAGATGATTCTGTTTATAAAATTCTCTCGATTGATGGAGGAGGTGTGCGTAGTATATTACCTGCTTTATGGCTCAGTGAACTAGAATATCATACCCATAAGCCCATTTCTCAGCTATTTAATATGGTAGTTGGAACTTCTACAGGTGGATTTATTGCTGCTGGACTTTCAATGCCGCGTGAGGAGTTATCAAGTTTTAAGCCTTTTTCAGCCACTGATTTGTTAAATTTTTATCAAAACCAAGCGAAATTCATATTCACCAAACCACCGTGGAGCAGCTTTCCGGGAACGAAATATACAGATGAAGGACATTCTTCTACATTTAACAAGTATTTTGGAAAAATCTGATTAAATCAAGCACTAACCAATCTGGTTATTCCTGCAGTAAAAGTAAACAAAGACTACATGCAATCGTACTTGTTTACATGTCATAACTCAACTAACACACTTTTTGATGCTTTAATGGCCACAACTGCTGCACCTACTTTCTTTCCATCCTACAAAATAAAAGATAAAGGTATTTTTGTAGATGGAGGTGTAAAACTTAATAATCCCGCATTGACAGCATATACTGAAGTTTTTGAAAATAGAGATATTAGAAAAATTACAGTGCTTTCTTTGGGTACTGGTAGTTATATACCAGATCCTTTACGTCCAGACTTGTATCATTGCCAACTTTTTTGGGAAAAAAATTTATATAACGATGAATGTAACGTTGATAATTCAATGTACTCAATGCTAGGAAATTGCTATCAACGATGGCAGGTTTTGTTAGACAAGCCAGTATCATTAGATGATTGCAATAATATTTCTTATCTTTTAGAATTAGGTCATCAATATATAGAAGAACTTGACGCTTCAGATGAGAATCCTTTAAATGTATTAGTAGAGTCTTTTGAAAGTGGCTAATATTTTTAATACTATTAAAGGATTTTTCATAAATTAAACATCTCTTATTTTTTTATACATTTTTTTTGCTATACTATAAGTAAAGAACCAAATGTATTTTGAAAGATCTTAGGTGTTGGATTTGTAGTTTTTTTTCTGTTAAAAGTTGAATTGTTGCTAATTATCTGTTATTGCTGTTAATTTGAAACACGAAATTTATATCCTTATTCAAATCTAAAGTTTCAGTTTCATTTAATAAAAATTTTATTCCTGATAGCGTCATATTAACAAGTTTAGATCAAACAATATGTTGACATAAATAATTTGTACAATAAACTTCCAGCGTTCCGAATAATCTATGTTACTATTTCGCAAATGTCTTATAAATATTTGTCTGCTTTCCATATTTATCAAAATTACAGTGGCATTTTAACAGAAATTCATATCATATTAACTAGTTAAATGATAACATTTTATAGTCTGGAGCATTAATTATCATCTCAAATTTTAGAATTGCCTTTATTCAAGCGAAATATAAATATACTGTACAATTTATTTGACGTAATATTTAACTTATATGTAGTTATCTGTCTTGGGAATTATTATCTTCTGTCCCAATTTTATGGCTATTTTATGATTATTCTAGGCTATGTAATTCTTTGGAATAGAGATAGTGTTTCAATATAACAAAATTATCTTATTTTTATTTGATTTTGCCTGTTATATTTGGAGATAATTGTCATAACTACTTGATTAATTAATAAAATTTTGTTTAATGATCAAATTTGACAAAAATGGGCAATAAAAACAAGTGAAGTTAAATTTTTCATTAAAGGCTATAACGAAGCTTTAAATATTAGTTACTATATTTTTACTTCTTTATATGTAAGGTTAACAAAGCTTATAAAATTTAGGTTTAAAAGTGAAACGTCTTTAACATTAAGGAACACTGCTATTATTCTTTAAATTATGGGAAAAGCTTTTTTCATTTAAAGAATTTTTTTTCATAAAATATATAGTACATGTTTATTTGAGGTTTATTATACTATTAAAGCTAATATTTTCTTATCTGTTATACACGTATTATATTAAGAGCTTTGACGTTCTGGTCTGTAATAACTTTGAAAATTATAATTTAAAACATTATCTCTTAAACCGTTTCTCCTGCAAATTTGCTCTGAAATTTTTTAAAAAATTTTATTTTTAAAATAAAATTTTAAATATCAATTTTAACTATATACTTTCTAAATAAAAAATATATTTTTAAATATATTCTAATAACTTTATTAAGAAAAATTTTTTAAATTTATTAAAAAATTTAGGAGTAATAAAAACTTAAATTTTTTGTTTTGAACTTTTTACTATAAAATTTTTCTTTAAATTTTTTAAAAGTTTATATATTCCCGTCTATAAAATTATTTTTAATTCTAATATAAGTCTTAATTTTTACAAGTAAATCATAAAAGTTGTAATAATAAAAGTTGTCATCCTTATAATTTCTATTAGATTTAAAATTAATATTTAAAAAGTTTATCAAAAAATTGTTAATTTTTTTTTAATTAAAAAAATTTTTAACCTTTGTATATTTTTAGCTTATAAGTTAAATTTTTTATCTTATAATTTAAATATAAATTTAATAAAATATAATCTTTATTTTTAATTTTTATTAAAAAAAATTTTAATTAAATATATTGAATTTTTTAAAAAATAGATCAGAAGTATTTTTATAGTAAAATTCAAGGCAAATTTGCCCTAAAATTTCAAACGGTTTAAGAAATAAAAGTAAAAAAATATGAGTATTTCTTTGAATTCAAAACAATAATATTAGATGCTAAAGATTATGAAAAAATGTGAATGGAATCGTGCTTTTTTGAAAATAACATGATTTATTAGAATTTTTTAAATGCCGCAAATTATTTGGATTGATTAATGGCCACTAAGAATTGCTGTCAGCTGTTAGCCAGTTGATTAGCCGATATTTTAAACAGCTGCTTAGCCAGCCGACTAAAACCTTACTTAAGTTACGTACCAGTTCCAAACTCTAAGTTACACAAGATCAACTTTTTGGATCATTGTCTTACTCATATGATAAGGTTTCACAACATTTTTTTGTTATATATAGCGATAAATTCTGTCATTATTACTGTATTATTGTGATTTTTTTTTTTTTTTTTTTTTTTTTTTTAACCTTTGCAATATCGCGAGAAGGCAGATTTTATTAGGTATTTAGATAATACATTCTTGGTTACCCTATCCTGTACTATCCACCACAATCACGCCACCTCATA
>CAJVPZ010000627.1:0-17932 GCA_910592135.1 Racocetra fulgida | reverse complement strand
AAAAAAAAAAAAAAAAAAAAAAAAAAAAAAAAAAAAAAAAAAAAAAAAAAAAAAAAAAAAAAAAAAAAAGATATCGCGACGAACATATAAAAAAAAAAAAAAAAATCTATGATATCGTGACGAAGGTTCTGAAATGACAGCACCATCAGCGTTGAGTTTTTGGAAAGTGCATCAGCTAATGCTTTTTCTTCTTCCTATCCAAGATTTAAGAAAGTCGGCATAGTATTTTTTGCAAAGTGCATTTGCAAATGCTTTTCCCCCTTCTGAAATCTTCAACTGGCAAAACCTGAAACTACGAACGACAGAATCAGAACGACGAATACTCCATAAATGACGTCACCAAAACGACGAAAGCCCAAAAACTACAGCACCGAACGACGAAAGTCCAGAATCTCCATACTCCTTAAACGACGGCACCAAACGACGAAAGCCAGAACCATACTAATTCTTATCTTCAATACTCGATTGTCCAGTGAAGCAATCCTACAAAAAAAAAAATATAAAGTGTTAGTTTCAAAGAAAGAAAAGCCAAAAAAAAAAAGCAAACAACGAAAAAAAAAAAAAAACATATCTCGCAGGATCTCAGCTCTGATTTCTACTGTCTGGCTTAGAAGCCTAAAAAAAAAAAGGTTTGTATACTAAAACACAAAAAAAAATAATATATACAAAAAAAAAAGAACCGCCAAGAATATCGAAAAGAAACTCCAGGAAGCGAAGCAAAGACATACCTAAAGATCCACACCATAAACACCGAAAGAAACGTGGAAGAAGCCTAGAAACCTGAAAGAGAAAGAAAAAGAACGTTAGTATGCTAAAACAAAATACAAAAAAAAAGAAAAAAAGAAACACAAAAAATGTCAAAAAGAAACTCCAGGAAGCGAAGCGAAGGTATACCTAAAGACCCACACCATAAACGCTGAAAGAAACATGGAAGAAGCCTAGAAACCTGAAAAAGAAAGAAAAAAAACGTTAATATGCTAAAAATGCTAAAGAAAAAAAATATATACAAAAAAAAAAAAGCAAGAATACTGAAAAGAAACTCCAGGAAGCGAAACGAAGATATACCTAAAGACCCATACCATAAGCGCCGAAAGAAACGTGGAAGAAGCCTAGAAATCTGAAAAAAAAGAAAAAGAATGTTAGTATACTAAAAATGCTAAAGAAAAAAAGAATATATACAAAAAAAAAACTCCTCACAAAGAATGTCGAAAAGAAACTCCAGAAAGTGAAGCAAAAGAAACGTGGAAGAAGCCTAGAAACCTGAAAGAGAAAGAACATTAGTATGCTAAAAATGCTGAAGAAAACAAAAAATATATCAAAAAAAAACTGCTGAAAAGAAACTCCAGGAAGCGAAGCAAAAAGTTACCTAAACGCCGATAGCGACAAGAAGAAATCTAGAAACCTAAAAAGAAAAAAAAAGGTAAGTATGCTAAAACAAAATACAAAAAAAAAGAAAAAAAGAAACACAAAAAATGTCGAAAAGAAACTCCAGAAAGCGAAGCAAAGATATATCTAAAGATCCACACCATAAACCCCAAAAGAAGCATGGAAGAAGCCTAGAAACCTGAAAAAGAAAGAAAAAGAACGTTAGTATGCTAAAAACGCTGAAGAAAAAAAAATATACACAAAAAAAAAAAAAAGCAAGAACACCGAAAAAAAACTTTAGGAAACGAAGCGAAGACATACCTAAAGACCCACGCCATAAGCGCTGAAAGAAACGTGAAAGAAGCCTAGAAACCTGAAAAAGAAAGAAAAAGAATGTTAGTATACTAAAAATGCTAAAGAAAAAAAAGAATATATACAAAAAAAAAACCCTCCCACAAAGAACATTGAAAAGAACCTCCAAGAAGTGAAGCAAAAGAAACGTGGAAGAAGCCTTGAAACCTGAAAGAGAAAGAAAAAGAACGTTAGTATGCTAAAAATGCTGAAAAAAACAAAAAATATATATACAAAAAAAAAAAAAAATGCTGAAAAGAAACTCCAGGAAGCGAAGCAAAAATTTACCTAAACGCCAACAGCAACAAGGAGAAACCTAGAAACTTGAAAAGAAAAAAAAAAGTAAGTACTCTAAAACACAAAATACAAAAAAAAAAAAAAAATGCAAAGAACGTTGAAAAGAAACTCCAAGAAGCGAAGCGAAGACATATCTAAAGATCCACACTATAAATGCTGAAAGAAACGTGGAAGAAGCCTAGAAACTTGGAAGAGAAAGAAAAAGTACATTAGTATGCTAAAAACAGTAAAGAAAAAAAATATACACAAAAAAAAAAAAAGCAAAACTCCAGAAAGCGAAGCGAAGACATACCTAAAGACCCACATCATAAATGCTGAAAGAAATGTGGAAGAAGTCTAGAAACCCAAAAAAAAGAAAAAGAATGTTAGTATACTAAAAATGCTAAAGAAAAAAAAGAATACATACAAAAAAAAAAATCTCCGCAAAGAACGTTGAAAAGAACCTCCAGAAAACAAAGCGAAGATATACCTGAAGATTCATACTATAAACGCTGAAAGAAGCGTGGAAGCCTAGAAACCTGAAAGAGAAAGAAAAAAAATATTAGTATGCTAAAAACGCTAAAGAAAAAAAATATATATATATACAAAAAAAAAAAAAAAAAAAGAATGCCGAAAAGAAAAAGAAACTTCAAGCGAAGCGAAGACCTACCTAAAGAATCATACCATAAACGACATGCCGAAAGCAACAAAAAAGTCTAGAAACCTGAAAGAGAAAAAAAAAATTTAATATAAACACTAAAGAAAAAAACTATATGCTAAAACATTGATATATAAAAAAAAAAAATTGCCAAGAACGCAAAAAGAAACTCCAAAAGGCGACGCGAAGACCTACCTAAGAATAATAACGAAAATAACGAAAATAAAAAATTTTTTATATTTGATCGCCAATATTTACTGTGATTGGCCGATCATATAGGGGTCGCCATGGCGATGGGTCACCATCTATAATTTTCCTATTATGTAAATTATTTTATTATATTTTTTTTGTTTTAGATTATAGTTTTAGGTTTTCTTCATTAAGCAGATATTTTCGTTTTTTAATTATATAGCTAAGTATTTTTTTTATTTTTTAATTTTTTTTTTAGTATTGCATTTTTGAGTACTAATTAACTCTTCTTTTAAATAATAGATATTATTTGGGATAGGTTATTAGAATATATTTACCATTTTGATATTATGCTAGTGTAATTCATTGCAGTATTAATTGTTAAATTAGACTTTATTAGATATTTTATTCATTATACTAATGTAATTTATTATATAATACTTCTATTTATTTATTTTTTAAGCTACAATTTTGTATTTCTTTATCAAGCAATTGTAATTAGAATAAGTTTTTTTAACTGCTATCAAATTTGATATTGGTTGTATATACAGATAAGTTTTTTTTGCTTTTAGTTTGTATTTGATTTTCATACAATACTAACCAAATCTTTTTTTTCAGATAATAAAATCTTTCAGAATAAATAACTATATGTTTCATCTTTCTAGTATCATTAATAATAAACTTTATTATTGGTACCAAGTTTTGTTATATATTTAATGTATTATGATTTGATATTTTGTTTGTCATTATTAGTTTAATTTATTGTATTGTGGATTCTATACATCATATTTTTTGTACTGTGTTTTTGGCTATTTTGATATTGAAAAAATCAGGTTTAAGGTTAAGGTTAGGATTAAATTATATTAATGTATTGTGGATACTTCATATAATGCTTTTTATTCTATATTTTTGGCTATTTTGATATTAAAAGAAAATTAGGTTTAAAATTAGGAATAAGGTTAAAATTAGATTATATTTAGTATTTAGAAAAAAAAGTATAAAATAAAGAAAGTAATAGCCAAACAAACAACTTTAAAGTAAAAAATATAATATATGATATATATAATAAAGTGTATAATTACTTAGTTTTTATTTAATTTAATACAACAATAAGAAATTAAAATAAAATATAGTAATTATGATGTAATTAATTTTGATTGGTTATTACTTGATTATATGATAGTAGTGATTATTATCTTGGATTATAGTTTGTAATTTTCTAAAAAATTTTTATATCTTTAATATTTTCATAGCTAATTTAAAAATTACAATTTAGAGATATAGAAGCCCACTTGGGAAGTCCTGAGTAGAAAGATAACAGATCTTCAACAATACTATGTAAAGGATTATCATATAGGGAATCAGACACTAGCAGTAAACTAAATGAAGATGAATATTTGGCAAGCACTACACCAACTAGGCTGCCAAACCAGCCAGAAGAAAAAAGATTCATTCAGAATATTAGAGGATATCCACTGGTCCCTTCCAGGCCATTTGGATTAGAAGTTTGAGGCATCATTAGTTGGCATCGAAGTACTGTTGATAGTTTATAAAGTAGGTACTAGGATTTGGATAAACTTTGCAAAGACACAGAGTAGATAATAGTAGCAGAAGTAAAAAGCCACAAGTACTTGGCCGCGGCTTAGATGTAAGTTACCAAAAGTCTAGGTGATACATGTGTAGAATATGGACTGCTCTAGTAGGTTTACTATGAGGATAAAGTAGTCCTAAGGAGCCTTAGTGGCAGTTTCTCTTTGGGGAAAATATCCAACAGTGCTAAGTTGATCAGAAAGTTTAATTGGATAACTCAAGTAATAGTGGGTTACAAGTATAACATCTAGTATAGTTCATATGGATTACATATACAAGACTGTTTAAATAGACAACCAAAAGTTGTACATATAGCTAAAATATATTCTCATTAATATAATAAAGTCAGGGTAGCCTATATAGTTGCTCTGACATTCGATTCAAAGTTTAATAAAACATACCAAACTCCAAAATGATCACCTTAACATTAAAAAAAAAAATTTACAATTTATAAGTTTAGATTGCAGATAACTCTTATAACTTTTAATTAGCAAGGGCTTTGTCTGAGCCTCTAGTTTTAATATTTTAATAAATATAAAGTTTAAATAATGTAATTTCTTTACTTTAATTTGTAAAGAAGTTTAATTGAATTTTAATAAAAATAAAGACATAGCCTTATCTTTGAAGATTAAAAAAAAATTACAATTTATATTAGAGTTAGAGTTAAAGTTTAAGTAAAATTATATAAAAAATTTTTTTATTAGTTATATAATAGTAAAGATATAATCTATTATCTGTTTTTAAGCTTATTGCTAGTTATTAAATTTTTTTTTTTAATATTAAAGTGACTACTTTGAGGTTTGGTATATTTTATTGAACTTTGGTTCGAATACCAAGGCAACTACATAAGCTATTCTTAACTTTGTTATATTAATAAGAGTATAATTGATTATAAATAACTTTAATCACTATCTATTTAAGAGCTCTGTTATATCTATTACTATCTATAGTTACCCACCAATTGCCATACTTAAGATCTGTCTGTAGATCTTTTATTTAAACTTTCTGATTAACTTAATGTTGTCAGATATTCTTCCCAAAGAGGAACTGCTGCTAAGGCTCCTTAGGACTACTTTATCCTTGTAATAAACCTACTAAACAATCTATATCCTATATATATGTATCATTTAGTTTTTAGTAACTTATGTTTAGGCCGTAGCCAAGTACTTGTAGCTTTTTATCTCTGCTATCATTATCTACTTTGTGTTTTTGCAAAATTTGTCCAAACTCCAGTATACACTTTACAGACTATCAATAATACCTTGATATTAACTAATGATACTCTAAACCTCTAATTCAAATAGTCCAGAAGGAACCAGTAAGTATCTCCTGATATTCTGAATGAATTCTTTTTCCTCCAGTTAATCTGACAGCCTAGTTAATATAGTGCTTACCAAACACTTGGTTCTTGTTTAGTTTTATTGCTAGTATCTGATTCTCCAGATAATAATCCTTTACGTAGTACTATCAAAGATTTGTGCTATCTCTCTACTTGGAACTTCCCAAGCAGGTTTTCATATTTCTTGATCCCTTGAATTTATTTGGCTACTTCACTTTGGTTTTGTGTAATTTATATATCACACTAATATTCTGTAACTTCCCAGTATAAGCTAGTATAACCAAAGTCACAGATGCTTACCCGATTGATATGTTATATAGTTTTATTATAACACATTTTGTAAATTTGAATTTTGTTACTAGTAGGATTTGAACTTTTGTCTTGCCACTTGGGGTGTAACAACTTACCAACTACACTAAGTTGCCACACTCTTAGTTATCATAATTTCTAAAACATCTGATAAAAATTAACCAAATGATTTTTCAGCCAATTCGACTAAGTTATTGATTTCAGAATAATAGATTCTATAAATTGATATGTATATGTATATACATATATACATAATTAAGATCAGGTAACTAATATAAAAATAATGCTATTACAAATATCTTGAATCAAATACAGAAATGTAATGCTTTCAAAGCATCTTCACTGGCAAATAATTAAAAAAAAATTTTAAAAAGTTTGTTATTTCAAAAATTGCAAAATCTTAGATGTTAGCATGTCTTTTATAAGTTAAGTTCTCAAGTACTTTCAAAGGTATAAATATATTAAAAATTTTTGCGACAGATATTAATAAAATAAAGATTTTTTGAACAGAATTTTGAGTCATGTCTTTAAACCAATCAACAAAATTCTTGACCATATCTAACTTTTTTAATGTCGGTACTACTCGTGTAAGATGTTTATTATAGAAGTCTATTTTATATCTGGAGACTTATTATATTTCTTGTCAATATTTTTAGCCTTTTCTATAAGTTTTCGCACAAACTAAACACAAAATACTCAGCCAAAACTTTATAACATTGAACGTGTCAACACTTATAATGATTAAATTATTTGTAAAACAAGGTTTATATGAGTGTTGCCAAGGAAAAAAACACTACGAAATTTCAATTATAGTTTGTACCTTAATAAATTAGATAGTTCGTGTCCGGTACAAAATATAATTGAAACTCCGTAGTGCCTTTTCCCTTGGCAGCACTCATATGTAACATGTCTTTCATATATAAGGTTGGAAAATTACTATAATTTTGCATAAGTTTGTATAAGTTCCAAAGTCATAATTGTATATAATTTTTATTACATGAATAATGTTGGCCAAAAAACTCTCGTAGAGCTGGCTCATAAAGTCTAGTAAGGCAAAATTTTTGTAATGCTGGTGCAATAATCAGCACTATTTAACTGTTAATGTAAAAGTTACATACGTACGTACATGCATACGTAAAATTTTGTATCTATTACTAGTATTAGAACTATGACGGGCTAAATGGTATAGAATAAACACTACAAACGAATGTTGCAAAAATCGTTATAATGAGACAATCGGGCTATACATGTTATCTCAATTCATATCAATTATTAATCAACGCATTCCAGTTTTCAATTTGAAAATGATATGGTGTTTTTTCAACAGATATTTGTATAAATTTACGATTAATAAAGAAATTATTACGACGCATTTAAGCTTATGCTATATTCAATATTTCAATGATTAATTGTCATATTTTATTTTTAAATTAGAAAACTGCATAGGCCATTTTGTAGTCAATATAATGTTAAAAAAGTAATTATAACGATTTGATTAAACATACAGTATGTTCCACATGTGTGTGTTCAACGAAATATAATCAAAATTTTATATACGTATGCAAAATATTTTAAATAGAATTGCTTTAACAAATAGAACGCCTCCATGTCATCTCGAGTATAGCAAATTTTTCGATAGTGGCTTTAATTATAAATTATAATACGACAGGGTGAAACCCGCGTACATAAGTTCTATCTAAAATAGTAACTAACCCTAATTAAGTCTAGATCTGCATCAAAAAAGTTATCACCTCTGCGCGGATTTCACCCTTTCATATTATAATTTGTAACAATTTTCTTAAAAGAAATTCCATTCTATTATAGGTTGGACGTTTTTGAATATTTTATATTAATATTTTAGGTTAAAAGTGTTCTAAATATTATGAACTAGGGGTCTTTAATATTACGAACTTAGCAGTATTCGTACGATACTAATCCGGTATGTATATTACCATTAGAATTAGGAATAGCTGATCAGTATAGTACGGTTTTTAATTTTGGTCTGTAACATACTGATCTGCTCACCCATACCATACTTAATGTCATTTCGGCACGGGATACTTTGATACATAGATCGTGAAAATTTCATTCATTACGCGAACGAATGTTACACGAATATGCAACATCCGATTCTGTGCAATAATCCAATTTTACCAGTTATCCACGTGACCTTTTATATGTAGATAAACCAATCAGAATCATGAAAAAAATGAAAAGTGAAAAAAATGTCGGGGAGGCAATTTTACCTATATATCTATCCTAACCTCTAACACTAAACTAATACTGACCTTATTCTTAATTAGCAAAATCATGAAGGTGATAAATAATGTTACACGTGTAACAATTCTAATTTTTTTAATATAGTTATAATAGATGCCGGGATAATACTTAACCGGATCGGCCGAAAAATCATTCTTATCAGGTGTTCCAGAAATTACGATAATAGCAGTAATTAGCGTTAGGCCAAACAGATACCGGCATCTCTACTAAACTTGTGACCGAAAATTTTTCGGCCATTTCGGCCACGTGGCAAATATTTAAAGCAAAGTTATCAATATTTTTGTAAATATGGTAAAAAAGGTTCCATATATGTTAAGCCAGATCCGCAAAAATTTATGCAAGGCTTTTGGTATTTCGGCAGACTCTGGAATTTTCTGCAATCCATACTTAATATACAGCCGAAAATTCCAGAGTCTGCTGAAATACCAAAAGGTCTTGGCGAAATCCCAAAAGAACTTGCATGAGTTTCTGCGAATCTAGTTTAACATATATGATGCATGATTTTTACCACATTTGCAAATTATTGATAACTTTGCTTTAAACATTTGCCATTTGGCTGAAATGGCCGAAAGATTTCGGCCACAGGTATGATCTCTACATGATGGGGTTAGCATAGTAATTCTGAGATATTAGAAATATATTTAGGTTAAAAGTATTTATTTGATTTTGTATATAAAAATTCTACTGTAAATTTTTAAATTGTTAAGCACCCCTGGCCCACACTATGCCAACTTTGGCCCGCTTTACAACCATCACGGCCAGCATTACATGCAAAAAAAGGGTGCTTATTTTCGGAGAAATACGGTAATTTTAATAAATGTACTACCGATATGTAGTCCTAAATCTAATCCATTAAAAATTGAATTATACTTTAGTGCATATACAGATAAAAAAAAAAATGTATACCGATACTGTATCTATGCAATTTAAAGTAATTAAAAAACCACATACAAATATTAATTAAATTCTTTTGAGTCAATTTAAATAATTAAAGAGTAATAAAACCTTATTTTTAAATCAGAATGAAGGTTAGCTTTAGCATATATTATTTATAAAATATAGATGTACTGTACGTAGATACGTACGTACGTAACGATAAGAGCCTATAAATAGTAATTTTAGGAGCGAAAATACATACAATACAGATATTTTTGGTAAATTAAAATGAATATGATTTAAGAAACCGAAAATAATTTAAAATTTTATTATTAATAGTTATATGTAGGCAAAAATTCCAACAGTTCAAAGACAAATAAGGAATTATCATTGCAAGAGTTACGTTAAACAAATTAAGTACGAAATTTTGGTAAGAACTTATGACCAAAATTTAGTCAGTTTAACAATTAAAAAATAGTAAATCTTGATAAAGTCACCTTAAAGCAGAGGGCTTAGTATAACGATGATGGGGCTTTGATGCCTTATCGGCGGTAATCAGGTATCGCACTACACTGATTGTATTTATTTTTGTATATTTGTTTTCATTTCATCAAGAATTCTAACGAACAAAGCCCGGAGAGTAGATCGTTGAGCGTCGGATTATCTCATACATAGTCGTTTTCGAATATAGTAAATGGAGCTTAATATAGATAGAAGTAACAGTAAAGTTTCACCAAGATGTCATAAATAAAGATTGTATGAATCGAGTGCACATCATGGAAAAAGAAAGGAAAAGCACTAAACATTTAAGTACGAATAAATAAATAACTAATAACTGGTAATGTACTACAAACTTCAACCTATTATTATTATTTTTTTTAATGGAGGAATGAAAAATGATAGCCGGTCGAAGGTGTGTGCGTAAATTAATCAATAAATATTATCGAATTAACGTATAACAACGAATTACATAAGTAAATCATTTATCTCTAGAAGGTACAACAGATATATTAAATAATTTAATTTTTTTTTTGTAGGGTGATATCATAATTCAAAAAAATGATTGGTTATATCTGCATCTTCTGCATTCTTGTATACGTACGTACATATGTATTTACGTATGTACCGTACATACAACATGTAAGTGAGCGAACGGACACAACATTATCTACAATGTACGTACCCTGTCCAAAGTTACGAATTTGGAAGGTCCAATGAAATTATAATCCCTGGACTCAGTAAGATCAAACAAAATGCACTGCACTTGATACACGGATTCAAATTGGCTATGGATTGTTTGAAATTACAGCCAAATTTTTATTGAGAAAACGAAAACACATTAACAAAAAAGGTTCTTAGAGATTACTTGTAGGAAGGAGAATTAACCCTTGTTTGATCGACGAAAAGATAGATAATACATCTTATTACGAAATTCTTTACCATGCACAAAGGATTTTTCTTTGAGGTTTTAGTAAAATAAAGTTTTCAGCCGAGAAAGTTTCTTCAAAGAAAGTTCTGTTACTCGACTTAAAAATAATATAAGTATGCTATATATTTACTAATTTAATTATTAATTAACTTACCAATTAGATCTAAAAAAAAATTCACATTTTTCTTTTACGTAGAATGAATAACAATACCATTTGCGAATGACTAGAAAGGAACTAACTAGAATAGTAACAAAAAGATTCATAATTTATAATTTGGTAATGAAAAAGTTTTAATTTTATATAAAGTTGTAAAAAAAATAGAAACCAAAAAAAGAAACCTAATTGTAACTGGCAGAAACATAGAAATTTTGCAGTTTCGTATTATTAAGATTAATTCTCGATAATTATCTTAAACATATGTTAAGGAACATCCTTTATCTAATTCGGCTAACTTTGATGAGATCTAATTCGGCTAACTTTGATGAGATCTATTCAATGTAGTTCAGTAGTTAAAAGTAAATAAGGTAGGTAAATTAAGATAAGGTAGATGGTTAATAATGATAGAGGTAACGATATGGAGATCTGATTAGTAATTAGTAAATTAATTCTATCGGCGAACATTCGGTGAAACAAGATAACGATTAAAGATTTTCAATAGGTGAAAAGATTTTGGAATTAAAAAAAGAACCTTTTAATATAAATAAAGAAAACTTTTAAATGATGCAAAATTCGTCCGAATTTTTGAATGATTAGTAATGATAAATAACGGGCATTGAGAAATTCCTTATTATTTGTTTGTTGTTAACGTTAAATGGACTTCAATTAATTGATGAAAAAGTTTTGAGCATATGCCCGTTTATGTGCCGTAATACTGAAATAGCCAAATAGCCACATACATATAGTCTGTGCCACAATACCTCCTACGTACGTACGTACGTACGTATGTATGTAGAAACAGAACAATCATCGAGCGATGATTATGAGCATATAAGGTTACACTAAGACACTAAGATAATCATAATTAATCATATTCGGGTTTCGCGTGCTTTTCTTTGCATTACGCGATCGAATTACCTGAAACTTTTTTTTTAATAGTCTCCTTTTTTGTCGTGTTGACCCGCAAAACTGTTGCATCGGGTTTATTCATTTGTATTACCCCTGCTGTAACTTGTACATCTTTTTGGATATGTTATATTTCTATTAGAAACTAGAATAATAGAAAAATGACATAATCGAAGTTAGTGCGGTAGAAAGGATAAAGTGTGAAGGAAAGTTATGTAACTTATGAAATTCAATTGAAATGTCAATCGATTTAAACCAAATTAAAGTAATAAGTAGAATTAATAAAGCAATTAAGAAAGCTTACTCTACTTTTATATGTTGGAAGAACAAATAAGGAACTCATTATGAGCTATAATTATCTAACTATTTATGACGTTAATTATCTCCATTAGTCTGATCTTTGATATTCTGAAAAATCGTTAAAAGCGAAAAAAACTAATTTATATATCCGATAAACTTAAAATCTAATAACTATATTTACATTGAAGTATATATATACTAAGGTTACACTTTTTATTTTACTAGTTCCGATCGTGTTTATTGTACGTAAGGAGAGTGGTGCATACTAGTTTATACATATCGGTGTATACGTACGTACGTACGCACTTATTATTATTTTTTTTTTATGCTTACTGTTTCAACACCTGTTGTATATTTTATATTGTGTTACTTCGCTCATACCCTCCACTTTTCATAACCTGCTGGTCGACTATAAAATCTCGACAAAATCCTCCGTTCCTCGACCTTTTTCTTTCTGAAAAAAAGATTATTATCTTTAAGTTTTTTTGATAAAAACGATTCCCTTTTTTTTTTCCTTTTTTTTCCGTAATTAAACCTTGATTGGTTCCCCTGTTCTTTTTTATTTTTCCTTAGTTTCCCTTGTTTTTTCTTTTTTTAGATTTTCTTAACATTTTTTTTTATTTTTTATCCTTCAACTGAAGATCATTTTCTAAACAACCAAAACCATCAAAATCTTCAATTTGGTTGAACTATTATATCTTTTTCTCTCTTTTTATCTTATTTCTTAAGAAAATAAAGTCTGGTACACATTGTATGTTTACCACTTTAAAAATTTCACGTACATTAACATAATCGATATATCAATACAAAAAAAATTACAATGTCATCTTCAGAAGGAATTGAAGAAAAAATCGGTTTAGAAACAAGTGGAAAGAAGGAAGACCCTAAACCCGTTGAACTGGTGGAACACAAACATGTTGAGGTTGCTGATGAGATTCCTCCGGAATTAGAAGCTTTGCTTCAAACTGATCCTTCTTATGGTTTAACTACTGCCGAAGCTTTAAAACGGCTGGAAGAATTCGGTCGTAATGAACTCGCTGAAACTAAAACAAATCCTATTTTAAAATTCTTGTCCTACTTCACCGGGGCCATTGCTTATTTAATCGAATTATCATGCGTATTTGCTGCTATTGTGCAACATTGGGTATGTATCTTTTTTTATTCAGTAGATGTGTTTCATATTTTTAAGTCATTTATTTTTTTATTCATTTATTTATTTAAAATTTATTTTAATTTATTTCATTTATTTTTTTTCATTTATTTTATTATCTTCTTAAAAGCTCGATTTCGGTATCATTTTAGCCTTATTATTCGTTAATGCTTTCATCGGTTTTATTGAAGAAGCTCGTGCTGAATCCGCTTTGGATGCTTTGAAACAAACTCTTGCTTTAAAGGCTAAAGCTTGGCGTGATGGTCAATTTGTCGAAGTTGATACCGCTGAACTTGTCCCCGGTGACGTAATTGGTCTTCGTCTTGGCGATATTATTCCTGCTGATGCTCGTCTTCTTGGTATCTCGGTCACTGGTGGTGAAACCGAAGGTACCCTTGCTATCGATCAATCCGCTTTAACTGGTGAATCTCTTCCCGTTGAAAAAAAGAAAGGCGATACCGTTTATTCCTCTTCCATAGTAAAACAAGGTCAAATGTTGGCTGTCGTTACAAAAACTGGTTCAGATACTTTTATAGGTCGTGCCGCAAATTTAATTTCAATAACTGTAGAACAAGGTCATTTTCAAAAAATTGTTAATGCCATAGGAAATTTTTTGATTTTGATCACTGTTGTTCTGGTCAGCATCATTTTCATCTATCAAATGGTGGTTTTCCGTAATACTGAAAAAGGAAACATTTTTGAGGTCCTTGGTCATGTCTTGGTCCTTACCATCGCTGCTATTCCCGTCGGTCTTCCCACTGTCTTATCTGTCACAATGGCTGTTGGTGCTAAACAACTTGCTGCTAAAAAAGTTATTGTAAAACGTCTTACCGCTGTTGAAGAAATGGCTTCTGTATCAGTTCTTTGTTCTGACAAGACTGGTACTTTAACTCTTAACGAATTAACTTTTGATGAACCTTATTTATGTTCGGGTTATACAAAAAATGATATTCTACTCTATTCTTATCTTTCCGCTGAACCTGGTGCTAATGATCCTATTGAATTCGCTGTGAGAACTGCTGCTGAAAGAGATCTTGAAATCCTTCATAATCGTCAAAATCAACACGAAGTTCCTGGTTATAAAGTTACCGCCTTCGTTCCTTTCAATCCTGCAACTAAAATGACTAATGCAACTGTCATTAATCTTAATACAAATGAAGTTTTTAAAGTTGCTAAAGGTGCCCCTCAAGTTATTATTAGACTTGTCGGTGGTGATGATGATGCTGTTCGTGCTGTTAATAATTTGGCTACTCGTGGTCTTCGTGCTCTTGGTGTTGCTCGTACTTATCCTGACGATCCTGATACTTATAAATTGGTCGGCATGATTTCTCTTCTTGATCCTCCTCGTCCTGATTCTGCTGAAACTATAAGACTTTGTAATCATTATGGTGTGGAAGTAAAGATGATTACTGGTGATCAATTAATCATTGCTAAAGAAGTTGCTCATAGACTTGGAATGAATAGAGTTATTCTTGACGCAAATCATTTGGTCGATCCTAACAAAAGTGATGAGGAAGTCACTCAACATTGTGAACGTGCTGATGGTTTTGCTCAAGTTATTCCTGAACATAAATATCGTGTTGTTGAACTTTTACAAAAACGTGGTCTACTTGTTGGTATGACTGGTGATGGTGTTAATGATGCTCCTGCTTTAAAAAAAGCAAATGTTGGTATCGCTGTTCATGGATGTACTGATGCCGCTAGATCTGCTGCTGATATTGTGCTATTGGCTCCTGGTCTTTCTACTATTGTTGATGGTATCATGACTTCTCGTGCTATTTTTCAACGTATGAGATCATACGCTTTATATCGTATAACTTCTACCGTACACTTTTTGATATTCTTCTTTTTCATCACTCTTATTGAAAACTGGCAAATGAGTGCTATCCTTTTGATTTTAATCGCCTTATTAAATGATGCTGCAACACTTGTCATCGCTGTCGATAATGCTAAAATCTCCCCTCGTCCTGACAAATGGCGTCTTGGTCAATTAATTGTTTTATCAATTATCTTGGGTCTTCTCTTAACTGCTGCTTCTTTTGCCCACTTTTATATTGCACGTTATGTATTCGATATAGGTCTTGATGATCAAAGATTAGAAACCATAATGTATCTTCACATTTCATCTTGTCCTCATTTTGTAATCTTTTCTACTCGTTTGTCTGGTTACTTTTGGGAAAACCTTCCGTCAATTACTTTCTTTATTGCCGTTATGGGAACTCAAGTCTTTGCCATGTTCATCTCCATTTATGGTCTTCTTACAGCTCCGGTTGGTTGGGGTTGGGGTGTCGGTATTATCGGAACTTCATTACTATATTTCTTCGTTCTGGACTTTGTTAAAGTTAATGTGTTCAAGTATTGGTCATTTGAATTGACTGCTAAGCTAGTCCCGACACCAGCAAGAAAGAACAAATTAAGAGATCGTAAAATAGATCAAATTCATCGGGAGAGAGTATCACAAACCATTGCGAAAGTTAAAAAGGTGGTGATAATATCAAGAGTTATATTAGCATTTAGAAATGCGAAGAAATTGTCATATTAAGAATACCATCTAATAATGCGATAAATCTTTTTCTCCTCGTGTATTATATAATAATGTAATATTGAATTTATTTAATTTTTTTTTTTGTTAAAAAAAAAAAAAAAAAAAAAAACCAAGGCATCTTTACATCAACAGAAAATTGATATTCTATTTTTCTCGCATAGCAATATCATTTTCCTTCTCATCGTTTTGACTATCAAGACAAAAAAAAAAAAATTCACACAATTTTCGATAATTTTCGGATAGAATTACACGATTTAACAATAAATTTTCTTAAAAGTAAACAGTAGGTGCAAAGAGCATAATTTAAACCCCAAATTTTGTAAATAGAAAATAACTATAGAGTTCATATATTTTCAAATTGATTTTGAAAATTTTATCGAGCTCCATAGTAAGTGCGATCGATACACAACGAATAAATTTTACCCCTAGCTCTTGCTATTGGTTGTGGTAATCTTTGAGAATTGAAGGCTTCAATGTACATTTTATAACATTCATTTCATTCCTCGAACCAAACACTTAAACTAGATATACCAATGTATTTACATACTTTGTGAATGTAATGACTTGTTCGAATTCCAAATTCTTTTAAATTTTAATTTCTTCAAAAAGTTTAAAAATAAAATAAAAATAAATTTTTTTAAAAAAAAATCATACCTGGAGGTCTAGCAAAAATTTGATAGTAGTACCATGAAATTTATGTTCAATATTTTGAAATATAGTTCTGTCATTTGATTTTTCAAAATATCAAATTTTTTATAGCTTTATTTGTGGTCTTTTAATAGCTGTAGTTGTGATTCTTTATGCTTTTTTCTTCAAATTCTGCTACTCTATTACCATTTCCTACAACCACCAACGCGTATATACTTATAACTCTACCTTTAGGTAATAATCTAGTTATAGCAAATATAGCATCTGTATTATTATTTTTAGTTTCTGGTATAGTCATAACTAAAAATTGTAGATTAATTAGTATATAAGTAATTTTAATTTTAATAAATTTGATATTTTTTAAATAAAATCAAGATTTGAAAAAAATAAAAGTTGTTAAATAATTTTTTTTAAACAAAATCTAATTTTCACATAGTGTGATGTCGGGTTTCAAAATTCAAACTCCATCCTGAAACTACTATATTTAGCCTATTTTCTTCGCATCATCCACCTTTTCGCTTTTATACAACTTCTTAATTGGTAAACCCCAGTAATGTTGTACTACTATTTGACTTGTAAATCCCAAAGCTTAATAGATTTCTATATATAGGTGTAATCAGAGCCTGATTTGGTATCTTTACATATACTCAGAACATTAAACAACCTTCATAATCTTGTCTTTTATAGTATTTTTATTCTATATTGCCAGAGATGTTTCTGATTCTGACAAGGCCAATCTTTTATTACAGTCCACCTATATGTTTATTACTTTTTTCATTACTCAAACTTTGGTTAGATAATTACTCTTTCAAGCAAATATCTGTATCTTTTAGTTCAAATAAAAACTTATTTGTACAGTTTATTGATTACCTTTTTAAACAAGTATCTATAAGTTAGGTGTAGAGATGTTATTACTACTAAAGATACAAAGATGTTGGTGCTGCTCTATTTTGAAGAACTTATTCATACAAACTTCATAGTCATACTACAGTTATACATAGTATTTATCTTTCATATTTGAGTTTTTATAAATTTTTATTTCAGTATCATACTTGTATTTGGATTTAGCCACAAGGCTCTGCATTTAATTATAAACCTCAAAGTTTACAAAAACAAATTAAATAATTTGTCTTTAATCTGACTTAAATTGTTAATCTTGTTTGTAGATGTCTAAGAGCTTAACTACTAAGCTACAGGACCTAAATACAATATTTTTTTTTTTTTTTTTTTTTTTTTTTTTTTTACCTTCGCAATGTCACAGAAGGGTGGATTTTATTAGGTATATTTAGTAGTACATTCTTGGTTAGCGAGAGTACATATAGCCACACGTGCAACTTTTGGTTGCCTAATTTAAGTAGTCCGCCCGAAGGTTCTATACTATATGCCATACCTATAACCTAACTAGGAGATTACCTATTTAAACCCTTTGACTTCCTGGTCCTGTACCATCACCACAATCTTACCAATCCATAACCTCATGCTGCTTCTTATTGAAGACCACCCAGATTGACATCTGCTATACTACTTATACCCTAATTCTATAGATAACCTAGTAGGGTTCTCA
>CAJVPZ010000626.1:0-17934 GCA_910592135.1 Racocetra fulgida | reverse complement strand
TTTATAATATACTTTTCAAACCGATCTAATTCTGGTCAAATTTGCTGATCATTTGGCCCTTGGTTTATCAGTTTAAATAAAACTGATAAGCCAAAGCCAAATAATCCCAGAATTAGTAGCATCTTCAATTTTCATATGACGAATGGTTCAATTCCGAGATATTCCGTCTAATCGGGCTAATCCGTGTTGATTTCTTTTAGTTTGACTAGCTAATCGATGAATTTAGTCACATATATAAAAGATCGATTAGTTGCAACTATAGTTGGCAACTAATCGATTGGCAAAATTTTTATCAACTAGAAACACTAGCGCTAGTTTGGGTTTAAAGTTAAAGGCGGATGTTATAAGTAAAATTGCCTCTCCGACATTTTTTATTAGTGCCCTGAGATAGGTTTAGATAACCGTTTTTCGTGTTTCTTGCGATTTCACTTTTGTTTCTTCTTCAGTCAGTCAAAAATATACTAAAGCGTATAAATAAGTTACCCAGGCAATTGAAAGTCTATGACTCGTCCCTCGTAAGTCGTGTTACGTGACACCGATTAAACCGTTTTTACTTTAATTTAACGTCAAAAAAAATTTCACTTAAGATTTTAATTTCATTTCATCACTTATAATATATGGAAGACAATTCTAATCCCTTTAAAACCTCACAAGAAAATAATGTAAAATCACAAAAACTTTCAGTTTTACTTCCTCACGATTCTTCAAGTAGCGCTAAATCCGTCTCTGACCGTTCTAGTCCGTTATCTGAAACCCGTATAAATGCTTTAATTCCAGAAATAACTCAACTAAAATTGAATAAATCATCAGACGACGACGATGAATACATGATTGAATTAAAGCTGAATGAAGGCAATAATATGCGTTGTTATACCTATGATGAAGAGGTACCTGATTTACCAAGTGATTTGGTAATTAATGACGAAAGTTCTTCAGGATCCAAAAATTGTGGTCTGTCAAGCGATCAAGCATTAGAGTAAGTTGTTTTTATCATCTATTTACTTTTTACAATCATACTTATGCATTCTTCTATACACATTTATAGAAAATTGGTTAAAATAGCAAATGACATTCTTGATGAACACAATTCTCCATTACAAACTAGCAAACGTATGTTAATTTTATAAGTGTTTAATAAGTTTTTCTTCTCATTCTAATTAATAACTTTTAAACTTGTTACCATTTAGACCTTTATGAATTCCTGTTCCGTCCAGATACTATTCTTACTTTAATATCTGTTGTTTTTTTGGTTATGTTTTATATATACGGCGCCATAATGAGTAATCCTTATCAATTTCGCTTAAATACGATTTTGTTTGAGGCAATTGTAATTTTTTCGTTTTTGGTGTTCAATGGATTTCTATGTATTAGAGAAAAAAAGCTAATTTCTTTGGAAATTAATGAGCGTGCAAAGAATATTGTTAATCAATTAAAACAAAGTGGAATGAATACTATTCAAGTATGTTTTATATATTCATAATAATAAATGTGTATAAAAATTTTTTAATTAAATAATTTTAAATTTTTACTTGATTTAGGATATTAAAATACCTTTTGTTCCATCACTTACAGTCGCCAAAGTTGTACGTGATGGACTTGTACGAAGTTTTCCAACAACTTTATTGGTAGAAGGTGACATTGTAGAAATGTTATACGGTGATATTGCCCCATGTAGAATGAAATTGATTTCTGATAATGTCCCAAAAGAATTTTCTGTAAAACAATTGGAACTATCACAAGTTTTTAAACCATCATTTTTTAGTGGAATGTCATCAAAAGATTTATGGGAGATGCATATTAAAAATAAAGGAAGATATCAATTTGTCCTTTTGGAAACTCCATGGTCAAATTGTTTAAGGGCTGTATTGAAACAAAAGCGACCTGCAACAATCATTGCAAAACAAGCTGAAATTTTGGACCGAGTCTTTCTCCATTGGCTGATATTCGTCATACTTGGAGTGACTTTAGTAACTAACCTTATAAGATACATATTAAATGATGGGATAAGAAATTATCATTATGATCAAGCATTTGAAATATTGTTAGTGTTGCCGATATACTCGATTATTCCAATAATTCCATTAGCATTTCCAATATTATGGATTATTACGCGTAGTTTTGCAAATGCAACTTTATTGGTTTTATTTGAAGACTTACAAATATCCGAAACTGAATATGAAGAATATGATGAGATGGATGAGTTTGATGCAGATGCACCTCCACCTACGAAAAACGTTCAGATTGATAGAGGTTCACTTAATACTTTTAAATTTTATAATTTATTTATCTATTCATGATTTTATATACGCGTATATATATTTATTTATTGGTAGCCGCTGTATGGAATAAATTTCAACATTTATTCACTGCACGAGATGGTGAATCACTTTATCGATCAACAAACTTGTTTGAGTCGCTTGGAAGCGCTACGGTTATTTGTTCACTTGACCGTGAAGGTACTATTTCATCGGTATGTCATTGTTTACCGATTTACGTGAGAATCTCGGTTCTTTATTGTATATTTCTCAAAACTCATTGATAGAATTAAACTATAGCCATTTGGTAAGTCTTAATAATTTGATAAGAATTTTATAATAATTTTATACTGTGTTTGTAATAATAATAATAATAATAACTATTTATTAAAAATTTCAAGCATCGGTTGATCAAATTTTGTTTCCAAACGAAGAAGAAGATATAACAGTTCTTGACATAGCAGAGGATCCAAGTACCTCTTTTCGTGTTAAATTTGAGGACCAGGACTGGGACCAACATTTATCGTATGTAAAAAAAGAATTTGTTTATTTGTTATTATTGGTTATGATTTACATTTATCATAATTTTCTAGTCGTCTTAAACCTCTTGGTCTTAATCTTTTGTTAAACACAAATTGTGGTGTGTTACAAGGACGAAAACGCGCAGAACAACATAGGAAAAATTCTAGCTTTCACATTCAAGCTAAGATAAAACCTGCAAGACAATGTTAGCCATAATCATATATAATTTATTCATGTCCTAATTCTATATAAATAACCTTTTTAAATTTATAATATAGCATGTTTATGCCGTCTTGGTAAAGAAATTGGATTTACCGATGATGCTCTACAATCTTTTATAAAAAGAAAAGAAATATTTGTAAATGCGCCATGTCATCCGTCATTAAAAGATCGCATAACAAAGGATCAATGGGAAGTTCCTAGCATGAATTCCTCGATTTACGAAGAACTTAATTCAGGTACGTTTTTTTCTTTATCTTAATTAATTACCATTTATAAAATTTACAATTTTTGCATTTTGTTAGGAAGTTGCCAATTACTGTCTGATGGAAATTTGGAGATTATACTTGATAACTGTTCCGATTATTGGAATGGTCAAGGACTGCAACCCATGAGCGAAGTGGTCAGTTAATGATATAATTAAAGGTTTTCTTTTTTTCTAACATTTACACTTAATAATTTATTTAATATCTGTAGATTGAAAACAAGATTTATGATTTTTATCAAAATGCTATTATTAATGACATGCAATGTGTTGCATATGCATATCGTCCAATAAATGTTGTAAATGGAAATAAAATCCCATTTTTAAACTCGACTTCATCTGATTCAGGTGATACTTATATTGTATTGCCAAGTCCACAAGAGGCTGAACTTATGTCTGATTCCGAAGATTCCGAAGATCAGGATCTCTCCTTGTCTCAATTAGTTAGATTACATCGCCTGAAAAATGGCTTATTGGAAGCAAATCTCCATGATTTTTCATTTGACCAAGAGAACACAACTTCTCAGGATGAAGAGTTGTTTTATCAGGATGTTATTCAGGGACAGATTTTCCTGGCAATGGCAACACTTTGTCATCAGCCTAAACCAGTTAGTTTTTTTTTTTACATTAGAAATAAATTTAAAAATTTTGAAGTAAATGTTACAATGACTTTTATATATGCTAGGATGTATGCAATTTCATTGAAGATCTTAGATTAGCTGGTATTCGATTTGTTTATTTCTCATCTACTGCCGAAAGAGAAAGCAAAGGTTTGATAAGTTTTTAACCATTCCCCCGATTTAAACAAAATATGTTAATCATTTTAAATCACAAATTTAAAGCATATGCAGAAAGACTTGGCCTTGAGACAGATTGGAATACCTGTATTTTACTTTCTTCACCCGGTGATGAAAATTCTTTTGGAGATGGTTATTTGGAATCTCATGACATAAAAGCTCGTCTTCCACGTGGGATAGTTAATATAAGGGATCATTTAATGGTATCAAAATTTTAGGTTAGTTTTTTTTTCATTCTTCAGGATTTAGAAATTGATTAACGTTATATTTTAAAGGAGACAGACGATATTCCGCTGCAAGTATCCTTGTTTTCAGAATGTACACCTGAAACAACGCAAGAAATGATTAAAATATTCCAAGAATACGGAGAGGTTGTGTGTTGCGTTGGAAGTGCATTGAACGCTTTTAATACACATAGCTTTGCTGTGGTATGAATTTGATTGCACACACATATATAAAATGATTTTAGGTTTTTCATGCGTGATTTTTTGGGCCACATTCAGGCAGATGTAAGTGTTGCTATTGAACCTATGCACACACGTGCACAAACAAAGAATGGGCTATGTCACTTAGGTAAAGGGCGGTCTCCTATGGCTCTTGGTGCGGCGTTCACAACTTTGCCATGTGGGCTATTTATGCATGATGATACAAGTCTGTATGCTCTCACCGATATAATACGTGAATCTAGGCGATTAATTAATGGTCTGAGAATGGTAAGTATTATTTATTTAACCATTTATTTAAGTACAAAGTCTTAATATTATTTATAATATTTTGTAGGGAGTGTCATTTATGAGTGGCACATATCTTTCTATCTCGCTCTTATTTGTGTTATCATACTTTCTTTTCCTACCACCCATATTTACCGGATATCAAATATTATGGGTTACGTGCATTATTTCACCTATGCTAGCATTTTCATTTCTCTTTAGTCCTCATGTTACAGATACTATGACAACAATGACAGGTTTGACATTATTAAATAATTCCTTAATTAAGAATTATCATTTTATTAATAGTGCTATATATATTGCAGTTAAAAATATTGATCATCTTCCCGATTTGCCGAGATTTTTTTGTTATTTCATATTAAGATTTTCATTGCCGGTGTTAATGTCTCTTTGCATGTTTGCGCTGTGCGTAAATTTTACAAACAATTGGTTATTCTACTTGTTCTTACTAATTGATATATATATATATATATGTTTATTTAGGTGTCTAAATTATTTCGGTAATGTGACTTTATACGGACCATTTGGAAATGAAGGATGGCTGAGATGGACTCACGAACAACAATGGGTACTTATATATGCACAAAATTATACATTGTTTACATTCGTATGGTCTTTAGGTAAGAACAGACTTTAGATCGATTATTATTATTATTATTATTATTATTATTATTTTAAAGAAAAAACAATCTAATTATTTTGCTTGCTTAATGTGATTTAAGCTTGTATATCGTGTACTTTTGTAAACCGCACATTATCATTACGTAAATTCAATCCGCTGTGGAATCATGTATGGATTTTTGCTTTTATTGCAAGGTATTATTTGAATTATATTACTTAATTATATTTGGATCATTATATATGTTAATGCTTTGCAATTTTAAAACCAAACAGCATAATTTTACAAGCAATATTTACCACGATATCGCTAATGCTAGGACCAACAAAATTATTACATAAATTACCCTACTATATTTACCTAATTTCATTATTGACACCAATAATAGTGTTCATACCGGTACAGGAGTTGGTCAAAATGCACGATAAAAATGAATATGATAGGTTTCAAAAAAGATCCAAATTGTTATTCAAGTATGTATTAAAATTTATAATTTTCACGTTTATGTATATGTATCTAATATTTGATTTCTCTCCCTTATGACAAATCAGTACAAAATTGGGAATGCATTCTCCGGTTTAGTATGCGTCCTAAAATTATGAACATTTATGAATCGAATTATTTGTAATTAAATATGTACGTATACTTTTGTAATAGAACTTTTTTTTAATGATATCGATATTTGATTTTGACTATGAAGATATGCAAATATGAAATGCTAGATCTAAATAGGAATTTGATTAAATTATTTTGCTGAATGATAATTTTTGATTATGATTAGAATAACTGAATTTCGCATTCGCGTGTATTATGTACCACGTGCGTGTACTATGCCAATGCAATAGATCAAGTTGTGATCAATCAGAATATACTCGTCTTAGTAACTCTAATATACAGGGTGTTTGATAAGTCCCTAAACAGGACCTTTTTGTTAATTGAAGTTTTCTTTTTACTAATAAAAAAAATAATCCTGATAATTAAAGTGGTTAACAAACAAAAAGGTTACGTCTAGGGACTTATCAAACACCCAGTGGTTTGGAATTAGCTTTATGAATAAAACCAGTTACAAACTCTATACTTTAAGTTAGTGCTTGGATGTGTTGAAAAAATCTATCATATAGACATCCGACCATACATATTTCTTTGATACCCATTATATCATCCGAAATAGCCGATTTTGATTTTTTTTGGAAGGTCGTCTAGAGTAGAGGTCTGCATTGTTCCGTGGCCGGGCCTAACAATTATATTTTGTAAATTCGGGCTAAAAAATTGTGATATATATATACACCTGAAGTTGTATATTAAAATATAGGAATTGTTAATTTATTGCACGGTGTCATACAAGAAAGGCTAGCCATGGCGGAAAAAAACCATCCCAGTGGAACCAACAGAATTTCACCGCTTGATTAATGATCATCACCGTGGCTAATCCACAGAAAGTCCGACGTGACTTAAAAGATAAAATTAAAAACATAACGATAATAAATGTCGCGGATCATAATTTAAAATGAAATCTACATTTTCTACTCAACCTGTTAACCTTCTAAAACCCACTTATACTTGTTTATGATAACTTCACTTTAAAGCTAACCCCTAACCCTAACCCTAACCCCTATCCCTAAAAATGCACCCAAAAAAAATTTATTTTTCGAGATTTTATACGTATTATAATTTCATTTTGATCTGGATTTCATTATGATCCGCCACAATAAATAATTATTACATATTGTTATTAAAAAAATATAATTTATTATGCCTTAAATAGTCGAAAAAATAATACGTACGTACGTAAATAATTAATTATTACGTACGAAAATAATAATAAATTTTTATTATGTATTAACAATTTACGAAACAAATACCGGTAATATTGCTTTTGCAATATATATTAATTGAACAAAAAAAAATTCGCCTTATTTAAATATCTTGTTAACAAGGTTCGTGTTAATCAAATACAAGTAACAAATTAAATAAATTATTAATTTATTGCAAAATTATTTATCGTTAAGAATAATTTAATTTATTGCTACGTAAGAAATGCGTATTATCGCTAATATTTAACATAAATTGGTTGCTAATAATGATTCACAATCATATAAATCTAAGCCAACGTCGGAATTTAAACTCTCAATGTTGTACAAAAAATTCGCAAGCAAAATTTGCCTGCCTGCGAGACTCTTGCAGGCAGATAATTCAATTGACATTATCTGCAGTTGTCTCTGCTAATTTTATTGGGTAGATACACAGCCACATGATTCATAAATGTTTAACTCAACTCTTAAATCTATATCAGATATCGATATATGATACGTAACGAAAAGATTATCTGAAAAAACATGAATATAAATCACATGATTGTTAATTTTTATCCGCAATGAATGTCACATACGAACGCATTAATTTTTAACATGACTATTCAGGCATCTCGTTCACTGTTAAAATTATTAATCCAAACACCGTTATTATCTCTATCAACAAAAAGATATGCATTGGTATTTATTTGCTAAAAAAAAAATATCACCTGCCGGATTTTCAAAGCCAAATCTCAATTTATATATAAATCTTTTTCTAGCGAACGTCCAATATACTGCACTTGAATCAGAAAGCATACAATTCATATGGAAATAGTGACGAATATTCCTTTCTTAGCCCAATTCCAGAGGCTCAGCTTCGATCAAAGTTACCTCGAAATACTGTGAGTTTCTTTTTTTGAAAGCAAATTATCTAAAAAATTAACTGTTATTAAATAACATTTTTTTTATAGATTATCAATTTCGTTCCACAACAAGAAGCGTGGGTTATAGAGCGATTTGGAAAGGTTACTTTTTTGTGAACACTCACTATTCTTTTTTGAGGCAAAATGATATTTATTTTAGTGAAAACTATCAGTTTGATCGAATTTTACCACCAGGTCTGGCTCTTGTTATTCCATTTATCGAACGAATAAAGTACGTTAAAAGTCTTAAAGAAATTTGTTTAAATATTCCTACCCAAAGTGCTATAACACAAGGTTTGACGATCCACCAATTACGTAAATCGAGAGAACATATCGTTTAGTCACAATCTGATGTTTCTTTTTTATCTAGACAATGTTACACTAGAACTTGATGGTGTATTATATATAAAAGTCATTGATCCATACAAGGTAGCAAACTCCCATTTATATATTATCAGACTTTTCGTTTCGTATCTTGGTTTCATGTAAATTTTATAGGCATCTTATGGCGTTGAAGATGCCGAATATGCAATCGCACAATTGGCACAGACAACGATGCGGGCTGAAATTGGTCAAATGACCTTGGATAGAACATTGGCGGAGCGTTCTCACTTAAATGCAAATATAGTTTCCGCAATTAATAGTGCTGCAATAGATTGGGGTGTCGAATGTTTAAGATACGAAATACGTAAGTAAAATGCCCGGTATACATATATACATACATATATATATATATATATATTTATATATTTATATATTGAATTAATTTAAATATATATTCTTTTGATAAGGTGACATTAAACCACCTGAAAAGGTTGTGGAGTCTATGCATTCTCAGGTATCTGCTGAGCGGTCCAAAAGAGCTTCTATTTTAGAATCTGAAGGTCCGTCATAATATTTGGTTATTACGACTTTTTAAAATTTATAGAATATGAAATTTATTTGAATTAATCTTAGGCGCGAGACAAGCTGCCATTAACGTTGCGGAAGGTACAAAAGAATCTGTGATATTAGCCTCAGAGGCTGAAAAAGCTGAACAAATAAACAAGGCGTCCGGTAAATTTAATTATATTATAATTATATTAGTTAATTTCAGCTTCATTTAATGTTTAGTAAATTAACTATTGTCTCTCAGGTGAGGCTGAAGCTATTCTTCTTCGTGCTGATGCTACGGCTGAAGGTATTCGGCGAATTGCTTTGTCTATAAAAGAAAGTCATGGTCCTGAAGCAGTTGCTCTCACCGTTGCTGAAAAATACGTAGAAGCTTTTGGACAACTTGCTAAACAAGGCAATTCTGTAATTGTACCAGCTTCCGTCAGTGATGCTGGATCAATGATTGCTCAGGTATTCATAGGGACTATTCATTTTCATGTTTTGTGAACAAATTGTTTTAATCTTTATTTATTTATTTATTTATTTTATATTTTTATATTAGGCTCTGTCTATATATAATACTGTTATGAAACAAGAAAAAAAAAAAACTGAATAAAATGTCAATCTTAAGTTGAAGAATCGAAATTTACGTTGGAGCTTTATAAATGAGTTACACAAAGATGTGTAAATAACCACATGATACTATATTATTCTAATAAAATATAAATAAATCATGGACACAATTGACAGAATCTTAATTGTTTGTTTAACAGACTGTTTAAATAATGTTAAACTTAAATATACAATGAAAAATTATTATTCTGGTAAATGTTCGCTCAACCAACGTTCGCATTCTAATGCAGCCATACACCCAGAACCTGCACTTGTGACCGCCTGCCTGTATCTCTTGTCTTTCACGTCACCCGCAGCGAAAACACCATCTACGCTCGTACAAGTACTGTCCGGTTCAGTGATAACGTAACCGTCCGAATCTAACTTTAATTGTCCTTTAACCAAATCAGTAGCTGGTACATGACCAATTGCATAAAACAGACCATTTATCGGCAAATCTTTTATTTCACCGGTTTTAGTGTTCTTCGTAATCAAAAGATTTAGTACATTTCCATCACCCTTGCATTCAATAGCAATAGTGTTCCAAAGCACTGTAATATTTGGATTTGAAAGTAATCGATTCGCCATCACTTTTGATGCTCGAAGTTTGTCTCGACGAACTAATACAAATACATGTGATCCAAATTTTGTAAGAAATGTAGCTTCCTCAGCGGCAGAATCACCACCACCAACTACTGCAAGAGGTTTGTTACGGAAGATAGGTAATGCCCCTTTAAAAATCATATGTTCAATTAAATATGATGTGACACAGAAAGACAAATTATACTTTGGTTTTAATTACCATCACAAACAGCACATGCAGAGATTCCTTTTTGCCAATATATCTCTTCTCCAGGAAGATTCAATCTTTTTGCAGCTGCGCCTGTTGCAATAATAAGTGAATCAGCAGTATCAGGCTCTTTATCTTCATGATTTTCACGCCAAAATTTAAATGGGCGCGTTGAAAGATCAACTTTTGATACAGTTTCAGTGATTATTTTTGTGCCAAATCTAATGCTTTGTTCCCGAAATTTATCCATCATTTCCCCTCCCATAATTCCTTCAGGAAAGCCAGGATAATTTTCTACATCGGTAGTTGTAGTAAGCTGTAAGTTATAGAAACATGTTAACGCGAGATTTCTTAAAATATCGATACTAATTAGTTTAATAAACCAGGAATTATTTGTACTTGACCACCGGGAGCAAAGCCGTTCGCAAAAAGTCCTTCAAACATAACCGGTTCTAGAGTTGCTCGGGACAAGTAAAGTGCTGCAGTGTGTCCCGCCGGACCTGAACCTATAATCACAACTTTGGAGTGCATGTTTCTTTGAACTGTTAAAAGACGTGACAAAACGTGTTGGTTATTTGGTCTAACAGCTAACGTGAATCTGGAAAACAACGACATTTGAAATGCATAAATTATTTGCAAATTTATAAGAAACTTTTTATGGTTGTGTTACCCGCCACATTGCCATCATACAATATCAGAAACTATCTGTTTATAGTTTAGTTACTTTATCAATTTTTGCGCAAAGACGCGGAAAAATTTTGATACATCATTATATATATTTGTTTATTGACTAGAGAATAACAAATAAAATAAATTGAAAATTCTATAGTGCGAGATACTTAAAGACTTCACAAACTTTAAATGCTAATAATATTTAATAGAAAAACAATATAAAAAATATGCCGATATTTTGTAGTTTAACTAATTTACTACAACTTAACGGCTTTATTTTTTAATTAATGAGTTTAAAGATACAAATTTGACTAAAAATGGGACAAGTCACATGTTTTGGCTTACTATTATTGGTTATTTTTTTTTTTTAGTGTTCAGGTGGGGTCTTGCCCATGACTTTATTTATTAGTATTACTCATTACATACTGTATATTAGAACCCCAAAGAACTCTGATACAACTTAGACCAAAATTTAAAATTTTAATAATATAAATACAATGTTTGATGAATTTCTACACAAAATTTCTTTTTTTAGTAATATTCAAGTTATATTAGAGTTTTTCAAAGTTTTTGTATATTGTTATACAGTCAATTCTTTCTATACTGAACTTTAGATTTTGGTCAAAAAAAAGTTTTTTATATAGAATTATTATGTTAATTTTGCTATCTATTTCTTTTGAGGTATCTGGTAGTTGTTGCTATTAAATACTATAGGCTTGGCTAATTGCTGTTTGTATTTATTTGTAGTTTTTGATTAGTTATACACAGATGAAGTTTTGATTGTATTTTATTATTTAATATACTTTAGTTGTATAGTAGCTGTCTAAAATTGGAGTTTGTATGATATTTTATTATTAAATTTTGTCTTAATTTGAGTTAAATTGTATTTTGAATTTGTTTATTAGTTAGTATAATTCAATTTTTTTTTGTATTTAGTGATAGCAGCTTTAAGTAGATTAGCAAATTTTTTTAGTATGCAGGTGTAGTTTGTTTGTTTTCAATAAAGAAAATAAAAAATGCAGAATCTAAATATTTAAATTTTAGTATAATTGCTTATGAAATATAGTGTTATGCAAATTGAATTATTAGTTTATATTGTATAAACTCTTTAATGCTATTAGTATCATCTAAAAATGTAATAATTTTGTCTAGTAGCCAAATTCTATAGTTAAACTTATTTTGGTTTTATTTATCTAGTTCTAGAAATTTGTGTTTAATTCAGCTTTGTGTTTATACTTGTATTGTCTCTTCATTTATTTGTATTTAATCATGTTGGAATATGTTTTGTTACAATATATAACTATATAATTTTTGTCAGATGTTATTAGTTTGGTCTGTATATTTGTTTTGGTATAAGTTGCATATGTTATATTTTCTGTATCTAGTTGTATTGATATATATATATATATATATATATATATTTTTTTTTTTATTTTTATTTTAATTTTAATTTTGTCAGTCTCGCGGTATCTTTATTAGATTAAAGCATATACATATATATATATTTAACTATCTAAACTACAGATCTGACATTCTCCGGCTACTCTATTGAGTACCCAAAGATGGTCTGTCTCACTGGTTGAGGCAAATTACCCACACCGGAAGACTGCACCAAGCTACCCTGTGAAGCCATACCAGAATGGCTTTGTTTTATTTTTAATAAAGCTTTTTATAGCTCCTAATCAAGTATTTTTTTTTTCCTTAATTTCCTCCTCTTTACTTTCATCATTTTCTTTTTTCTTAACTTTACCCTTGGTTTGATCTTGACTGTTTTCTCCTAACAGAATCAGTTTTTTCTCCTTAATACTGGATTTTAACTTTTTGAAAGTGGTGTTTTTCTCTTTCTTTTCTTTTGGGCTTATGCCTTTCTTCTTTTCCCAGTTATTTATATATGCACATCTTGGTTTCTAAATATTTTCGTAAAAAAGAATCTATGCTGTATTAATTATTGTATCCAAGTAGTTTCTAAATTCTTTTAGGCTTTCTAATGTTTCAAGGATTCTTTTTGCAATCTCTTTCTTGATCAACCTTTTAAGTATACCAGCTCTGGCTTCAATTCTTTCTTCTTCTGATAAATCCCAAAGAATCTTCCGGAGTTGAGCTTTGTCATATTGACTGCAAGTTTCTTCTGATAAGGCTGTCTAGGCTAAGTTTGAGACTAGTTGCTCTGCATCTTTCCATTTAGCTTTATATTTCTCACAAGTTGTCAGATGTTCATAGTCTTCTTCTTTGTCTTTTTTACATATTATACATGCACACAATGTCATTGTGGGGGTTTTGGGACAAAGTCCCAATTCCCCCACGACATTGTGTGTTGTGTGTCTTTCCAGCTTCAGGAAGCATATCGATTTTTCTTATTATATTAGAAGAGCTTCTATCTACTCTAGAATCTTAATTTTGATATTATATTTCTTAATTCTGTATGGCTTCTCCAACCTCAGAAAAACATATCGATTTTTCTTATTATATTAGAAGAGCTTCTTTCTGCTCTAGAATCTTAATTTCTATATCATTTTTTCGGTTATATTTATTAAGTCTAACTAAATATTGTATATCAGAAATTGATTCTGCGTGATTTTCCTTATTAAAATCTAACCAAAATAAGTCTAACGGTCCTTATTACCCCATAAATAAGTTTAACGAAAAAATTAAGTCTAACCAAATAAGTCTAACAGTTTTTGTCCTAACTTTTCTTTAATCAAGAATTGCTTCTGCAAGGGTTTGCACATTAATTAGCATATCGAAAAATCATGTGACCTTTTAAATCTAACAAATTTTACTATAGACAAGAATGGCTTCTATACAAGCTAGCTCATTAAATTGCATAATCTTTAAATAAATCTAACGAGGTTTTTGTCTCAACTTTTTCTAAGTCAAGAATGTGTTCAGAGTAGGCCAGATTACTATATAGCATAACTAATATTTAAGAAAAGTCTATATCAGGAACTACTTCTAAGCGAGCTAGCTCTTTGAAAAAGTATATTAATCTTTAAGTCTACCGAAAAAATTTAAGTTAATTAAGTTTCCCATTAATAAATCTAACGAAAATTGTAAATAAAGGATTGGTTTTGGGCAGGCTAGCTCTATAACCAGCATGTTTTATATAAAAGTCTAACGAAAATATCTCCTGTAAAAATCCAGAAAAATCCGCGGAATTGTCACAACTTTTTCTTAGTCAAGAACAGGTTCTGCGCAGAATAGCCTAATAAATAGCATATAAATTTAACGAAAAAATTTAAGTCTAACTATTCAATCCTGCCAGGGAATTTTATAAGTCTAACAAGAAATATATATTAGGAATTGGCTTCGTGCTGGCTAACTTCTTATCTAATACATTATTCATTTAAGTCTAACGATTCAACCCTACTGGGGAAATTTATTCTGGCTGGCAACTATCACAATATTCTCCCTCATCCATTTTTATTGGAAGGAGGTATATCCTGCAGAGAGTAATATTAAGAATTGCAAGCCTGTCTCTATGGGCGAACATTAATTGCTCAAAAGTTTCTTTTTGCATGTTTGATCGAAGACTTTTTTGTATTTCTTGTATCACTAATCGAAGTCTTTCTCCTATTTCTGATCGAAGACCTTCTGATCGAAGTCTTTCATAGTATTGAGTAACATAATAACCTCTAACATGATCTGGGCATCGGCCACAAGCAGAAGCTGTAGGCTTTCCACAATCAGAGCATGGTACCCGTTTTTTAGCTTTCCAATGAAATCGGCAACCTTCTGGGCGAATGCAAGGGTTATTACAAGCCTTTCCGGTATTGCAGAGAAATGGGCAAGAATATTCGCTGATCATCCTTTTTTTTATTATTAGAATCGAAAAGATTAATTAATAATTAGTTAATGCTTCAGTTTTGCAATAGCTAGAACCGCTTTGGAAAGCTTGTAAATACTTATCTTCGGTAGGATTTCTATAATCGAAAAGTGATATGTATATAGGAAATAATTAATTAAAGAAAAAATTATATAAGCAAGTAATAGTGCGACGGTTAGAGCTAACACCATGGTCAGAAAAGCAAGAAGTGATAAGAAAGGTACAACCTGTAAACGTTGTGGACGAGAATGCTCAACTCCTCAAAAACTTCGTGAGCATCTTAAGCGAAAAAATCCATGCAAACCATTACAAAAGCAGAAGAAAGTAGCTTCTATTCAAACTCCAATTCAGGTGCCTATTCAAGAAGCTAACCAACAGGCTTCCGAAATCAAAGCACAAGTAGAAAGCTCTAGTGTAAATATGAGCAACAAGAAGAAGCCACATGTGGTAATTCCAACTTTAGTTCCTGAACTAGAACCCGAAAAGGAAGCTCCAGTACTTGGTGTCGACTACATCACAGAAGAGGAGGCAAAGAATTGGATCAGTCCAAATGCACGAAAGCCCAGAGAGCGAATTAAGACATGGGGAGCGAGATTGCAAAAACGTTGGAATGAATTAGATCTAGGTGTTGAGCTATGTGAGGCAAATGATCTAGATGGTTGTAAGACCCTTTTCCATGATCTTGAACTAAATGATCCAGAGGCAGTTCGTCTACCAACATTAAAAGAGTTAGAGAAATATGAAAAGATATTAGAGCCTAAAGCTGGCCCTGGACCTAGAACACAAGCTCATAGGAATAATAAATCTAAGAATTTGATTAATAAAGAATTTGAGCGCTTAGGAGAAATTACTGATGAACAAGAAAGAGACCTAGAATTTAGGGAGCAAGAAGAATTAGGCACGGCACTCAAAAGAAGAGCTATAGCCGTACATCGTGCAAAAGTTCCTAGATCTCATTCAGATAATGGAAGTGATATACGAAAAATGTTAGAAAGCTGAAGAAAACAATTTAAGGAATTACTTGAAAAAGAATTTGACAAGCGTGGGCAATTCAAGTTCGCTCTATGTTCTCTTACCAAATTTCTTATAGATGATAAACCTAGAAATGAAAAACAAGGAAAAAAGAATTCACGAACTGACTGGCTTAGAAATAAGCAAATTATAGTCTACAATAGAGCTGAAATAGATGACTACTTAAGCGATGCCTTCGAACAAATTCTATACCAAGTGGAGGAGAGAGGAGGTAAGTCTAATGCTTGAGAATATATTTGGGCGGTAAGACTGAATCTGGCGGGACGATTTGTAGTTCTTCTCTTACAAATGAGCATCTAGGACTATTGTAAAGCTTATATAGAATAGGTTGATTTTCTTTTATTAAATAAGAATCAATTGTAAAAACTTCGGGAGACCAATTGCAATCAGTTGCTCTTCTTCTACCACCTTCTAATTCGCCGGGTTCCAATAAATGCCGAACTTCAGTATAGCTAGGTAAAAGTGGTTCATTATAACCAACTGGTCTCCTATGTTTGACAGAAGGTCTAGCTATTATTTTTTTACCTTTTAATGCCTTTTTTACAGCCTCGTTAGGAGACATACCTATTAACTTAGTGGGTGTATTATTATAATTATCATCATTTATACGAAGTCCCTTAACCCATGCTCTGGATCTATCAGTCAAAGGCAAATGAAAATCTACAGCATCTTGCCGAAAATAAGCATGCTTTTCAAATTCTTGATGGTCACGTTCAGCAATAGCTACACTACGTTTAGAATTAGCATACTGAATTTTTACACCATGTCTAAGTAATAATTCCCTACACTCGCTTATAAATTCAGTACCTCTATCAATAATTAAAACATTTGGCCAAATAAGAGGGCAGTTTGGGTCATCATAAATTTTCTGAAATGCTTTAGCCACTTGTGCAGATGATTTATTGGTTAAAGCAAAACTACAGCGAAATCTAGTAGCCACATCTTTTATTACAAGTCTATGCTTATAAATTCGATTGCCTATTTTACAATGAGAAAGTGGTGTAGTATCAGATTGATGCACATCATTTAGATCTTGTATATCATTAAAAGAAGCATACTGAATAAATTTAGGACGGGGTTTGTGAATCTGATGTAAAGCCTGCTTGTTTAACCATTTTTTTATTACGGCTAAAGTGAACTCATATCCCACCTTCTTACAAGCATCCTGCATTTTTTCAGCAGTCCGATAATATCCCTCAGGTCTGTAATAAAGTTTCTGTAAAGTAAGATCGCGATCTAAGTCTCGAGCTTTCTGAGGATTGATATAAATAATTGGTTCTCCCATTCCAATTTTTTATAATTACGAAAAAAAGCTAGCATCTATAAAGTCAGATTCTATTCATTAGCTGAAGCACTTTTTTCCTTGCGCTTCTGCCTAGCCTCTATCTCCTTTTGCAAGATCAGTGGAGTGTCAAACCTTAGGCGGATTGCAAGGGGATTATCTTCTGGCCTAGTGAGATCAAATACAACAAACTCGCCTTTTCGAAGGTAACTATTAATAACCATGGATGCACCCTTTACATCATCAGTATATCGTCCAACAATCTTAAACACGTCTTGGATACTGCTACCAGAGTTAAATAATACTAAATGAGTCGAGTTTTCACGTTTGAATGTATCGACTTTATGATACTTTTGCGTAATATATATACATGAAATATTTCGGTGACGCCCATTCCCAAAAAACTGACCAATACGATTTTGTATATGATCTGGAGCGAGGCACAGATCCTCAAAAATAAATAATTTACTTCTTTCGGGTGAGAATGTTCTTGTACTAGGAATTCTTTCGGGTAGAATATAACTGAAACTAATATTCTCATAGTAAGGTGCTCTTGGGTCTTTCGAAATCGTATTATATATGTATCTCACATATGCCCACTTCGGTTCATCAGGATGATACCCACAAACAATTAGATCATCACATTTGATGTAGCGAGACCCACCTTTCTTCCCTCTTTGCACATATTCATCCTTATCACCAAGAACAAGATTCGCAAGTAAATTA
>CAJVPZ010000625.1:0-17939 GCA_910592135.1 Racocetra fulgida | reverse complement strand
TTATTATTGGAAGTAAATTATTTTTGATAATATATAATATATACATATACTGTATATATATAATTCATTAAACTTGACATGTTCATGAACTTTTGAACTGAACCTGAACTGAACCTAAACTTGATTTAAAAGTTCAATATTGAATCTGAACTGAACTTTTTTAAAAAAAGTTCAAGTTCAGTTCAATTTTGAACTGAACTTAAACATGACCAAAAGTTCAGTTCAGTTCAGTTCATAAGAACATTACTAACAATAATGCAATACCAACTAATAAGAAGATAAAGTTAAAAGTCAAGATAAATCAGTAATAGTAAATAACCTGGTCATTTGCAAATTTTTTAAATAATCTCAAATGATCCAAAATGACCAATCATTGTTGGTCATTTCAATTTTAGATTATTTGAAAATAACTCATAATCAAATGACTATTGTTATTTAAAAATGACCCAGATCATTTGAGAGTCATTTAGTTATTAAAGTATTGTATATATAGAGTTGTATTCCAGATCTAATATTTTATATGTTGATTGATCAACTTTAATTATATAATGATAATATATATAATTTTGAAATTGGCTGAATTGGGCTAGATATTTGTAGGCTCGGGCCCAAGCCTAATAAAATTCATATACCCTATCTAACCAGAAATAGAAAATTATCAGATTGTTTAGTCAAAATTTAAATAATCTAAATCATCAAACCATAACAAGATCATTTGAATTATTAAGTTCATTTAGATTATTTGCATATAAAATAATTTATAAAAATTATCAAACTTTATTACTTGCCTAATCAATAACCATAGCTATATATTAAAATCAAACTCTTATTAATTCAATTAATATTTATATTTTAAGTTATTCAAAATAATAAATTGATATATTTTAAAATTTCATGTAAATCAAAAAAAATTTATAATGTACAGAAGTAATTAATAAAAGTTCTTTAATTTACATGAAAATTTTAGAATCTATATAATTTATTATTTTGAACAAATTTATTTAAGACATAATATTAAATAACTTAGTAAAATTTTGATTTAATATATAGCTACATACAATTATTGATTATATTTTAATTTTTTGGCTGCCAATTCTTATTGGCTGAATAGTATTAGAATATTAATTAATGTGGCAGATTAAAATGAAATCAGATTAAAATAAAATGAGCGATAGTATAAAATAGACAAGCCATCGAAAAATACAAAATTTTGAAATATATTTTTTTTAGCATTTTTTTAGGGTAAGAATTAGGGTTTAGAGGAAGATTTTATAATAAACAAGTATAAATAGGTTTTAGAGAATCAAATAGAAACCCCTCATTTCATTTTAATCCAATTTCATTATAATCTGCAACAATTAATATATATTAAATAACCTTCTAGATCATTTGCTTTTTGAAATAACCTAATAACTAGTTATTTGTTATTTGGGTCATTTGGATTATTTCAAGTCATTTATTATCACTGAGGTGAATTGAAGCACTGCCTTCTAGTAATATGATACAAAGCCTACAGTTGAAAGTATATAGCCTTGTAGTTGCTATATAACTTAAAAAGTCTTTATGAAATAAGGTTCTAGTAATATATTATATGAGAAAATACAAATAGATTATGCTAATATTACTATATTAGAAAAAGAATATTAAGTCCTGGAATTGGCAAACCAGTGATAGTAGCAAAAACTTGGTTTGAGATATGGGTTAGTAGTATCTGGACTAATAAGTGAGAGGGTTTATTTGTAAATAAATATAGAGTAATCTAACAATATAATATCAACTCAGTCATATAGTAAACCTAACTAGATAGCAAGATTTTGGTTTGAGATATGGACTATAGAAAGACTATCTGCACCAATTACGATTATACTAATAGAATCTATAAGGAGACTTGCAGTAGATCATATTTGCAGATATACTAATTTAAGAGCTTATTAGAAGTAAATACCTGACATACCAATTTGAAAATTATTACTAGTTATATGAGACATAGAGGACTATAGTAATTACTAGAAATAGTTATTTACAAAATGCAAGTCTAGATAATATATATATGGGGTATGAACTATTCTAGTAGATTTAAGTTATAGATAAATTAGTCTAAGTTTCTGTAGTTTGTAAGTTAATATATACATAATTGTAATTATAAGATAAGATATATATTAATAAAAACTAGAGGTATAATCTTATCTTAATATTAAAAAAAAATAAAATAAAATAAATTCTATAAATACTGTATATACTGTTTTAAAATTTAATTATTATATTAATTTGAAAATACAACAGTATATAATATATACTATATTTACTAATATAAATTTTAAATTATTAGGACCATCACACAACTCTTTCCAATAATCACTTGTACCAAATTTTCTCTACAAACAATCTATGTTTTTGCAAAATTTTACTAAGTAAATTATAGTTGGCTATCTAAGTAAACTTGTTCTATACAAGATTTTACATATAGATAACTCTTTATTATATCTCTTTAGCTCTTCTACAAAGAGATATAGCACATCTTTTCAAATTTCTATTTTATTTAAAATCCCAAAATCTTATTAAGTAAATACTACTTGCTCTTAATAAAAAAAGATAGAGATCACTTAGAGCTTCATTTTGATATATAATATATAACAAATAGACTTAAACTTAAGAATTTATTTAGAAAACTATGCAAACTCTTTTGCAAAAATTTTGCTTTTTCTTTTGCAAAAATTTTGTTTTTTTCTGGAGATTCTGGCCCTCTAGGACGTCCAAATCTGCAGATCCCTATTACAAATCAATATTACTAATTAATTTACACAAAATATTATCTGTTTCATCTATTTTTAATTTTAATTTTAAATTTACTATTCTTGTCTTAGTAATTTTATACAACTTTTGTTATACTACTATTATGTCACACCAGATTACACAAGTACACTAGCCACACCAGCTGCAATATTTTTATCTTGTTGTTACACAAAGTTATACAAGGTTACACCTATTAGCCACACTAGCCACAACTCAATTTAACCCTGTTTTTAGTTTAACCCCTAAAAACAACTTTGTTAAATTTAATTATTATAAGTTTTTCTTAGTTAAACTTATAATTACTTTATTACTACAATATCTACTTTGACTAATCAAGAGCCAGACCATTATGATCTAGACTATTTTTATAACAAATATAGTGACTGTTATGGTGCATTAATTCATGACACTCAATCTAGCCAATTAAAAGCAATGCCTTTTGTATTCAACCCAAGTGAATACAATATTATTAAAACTCTCTATTATTTCTACATACCTGAAGAACCAACTATTGTTCGCTGCTTTTGTCATAAATACCATACTTACTTTACTTCAAGTTACTTAAATATTTTATCCAGACAAGCTACTCTTTCTTCTTCTCAACAATCTAGAGCAACGTATATTGATTTAACCTCCAAACAAGTTAAAAATCTTAAAGATGATATCTTACAATCTTCTGTTGCAAAATCTATATCTATTTCTTCTCTTCCATTCCCACTTAACTATTCTGTTACTGTAATGTCCAGCAGCTCATCCCAAACTCCCCAAATACAAGCATAAAGATATCCCTTGTACTTTTTTACCAGATAATAAACATATTCTTTTAAGCAAAGCCACCCTCATTCTTAAAGGCTATCCAGCATATATTAGATGTATCCACAAACTTAAACTTCAACCTATTCCTCAAACTCACCTTTTTACTTCTGCAGCACATAGTGCCTTCTTTACAATTAAATTTGCCTTAATAGAAAAACAGAAAAGCATAAAATTTTTAAAAACTTTTTGCAACTTATAAAAAAAAAACAACAAAAATATTCTAAATGAGATATAATGAATAATCTTGACTGATTTAATACTTATCTTATTACCTCTACAATGGAACTTTTCATCAAATTTAACATACTACTTGCTTAGAAAATTTTTAAGTTTGTTAAACCATTTCTTGTTAACTTTGCGCCTGAACAAATCAACAAGAAAATAAATAGACCAAATATTAAATACAGCTTCAACTATTTAATTAAACAAATGACTAGAGAACATTCCAAGTTCTTAACTGAACTAATTTATGAACAACATCTATTTGTTAACAAAGATATTACTATTCCTTTTAAAATTGTACATACTTCACTTAAAAATATTTTATCTAAATTTACTTATATTCTTTTTACAAAACTTAATTATGCAAAAATATTTGTACTTCACAACTTAGTATTACCTTATACTATTTCTAATCACTACAATATAGCACTTAACTTTGCTCAACTTCATCTGTTTCTCAATGGTGAATACCAAACAATTAACAGAGCTAAATTCATTCAAGACTTGAATATACATCCTATTTGTCTAAATCTTCATTACTTTACCTCTACTGATATAAAAAATCAACCTCTATTCAAAATTCAAAATGACAATAGATTCAATATTAATGTCTTCTTTAATATACCAAAAACATAATTTCTGGTATTTCATCTCTTAAATCTTACAAAACTAACTTTAACAACTGGTTTAAATTTTTCTTCAAAATCTACCAATGACAATTCTCTAAAATAGATGAAAAGAAAACATACAATTTTCTTAAATATCAGATTTCTTTATTTACTTAACATTATTCATTATAAATATATTATTTAGTTAGTTTATTATTAGTTATTTAGTATATTATTAGCATATTATATTATTATATATATATTAGATAGTAATTTTATAGTCATTGTATAGAAATAATTTGATTGGCTAAAAAGATGTGTGGTGCAGTCATGTGATCTACATAACCTAAGGTACTACAAAGTTATACAAAGAAGTGCTTTAGATTATACAAAAGATAACACAAGAAAGTAACACAATTTCTTCAAATTCCTCTACATGAACTTGAGTATTTCAAATACAAATTATCACATCACAAGCTTAGTATTATATTGCAGGATTCCCCAGATTCCTCTTCTCCAAGCTCCTATTTACAAACAATAAATAAAATATAAACAAAATAAGTAATATTTATATTTTATCAACTTCTCTCAATATAATCTCCCAACTCCCTCTAGCACGATCCCTAACTTCTCTCACCAAGTGTTACTTCTTTACTGTGTGTTGTATACTTTTGCCTTGGGTAGAAAAATATATAAAAGGTGCTTTTTTCTTTTTCTGCCAAATTTTAAGTTTCTACACTTCAATTAAACTCTGATAACCTTTAACTCTTCTTATCTTGTAAAGTGTGATATTCCCTCTCTAGGGTAATTCCTACAGGCAAGGCTTTTCACCATTCTTGTATTAAATAAAGTTAATCTATATACTGTTACTATCTCGAACCATTTGTCTGCTGCTATATAGTTAAGTGAACAACTACATCTCTATCTTGTATATATTTGCAATAGTCAATTACTATACCAGATAACCTTGTTACTTGGTTGTATTTTACCAAGAAGACTACAGCCTTGTAAGAATATCAACAAAAGTACAATTAGTCACATATACAACTTTAGTCATTGTCTAATTAAGGGCTCTACTATACTATTTATAGTTATCCACCAATTGCTATATCTAGAAGAATTTTTGCCACTAAGGCTCTTTAGAACTACTTTATCTTCATGATAAATCTACTAGAGTAGTCCATATTCTACACATTTATCATCTGGGTTTTTCAATAACTTATACCCAATTCGAGAACTGATACTTGCAGTTTTTATAACCACTACCATTACCTACTTCTTGCCTTTACAAGATTCGTTCTGATCCCGATATCCATTTTCAACTGGTCTATATACTAATTCTTCTCAACTATCAAACTAGTTAGCCCAGAAAAATAGACTCTAAGTACATTTTGGTTTTACTTCTCTTGGTTTTTAATTTTGTAGTATTAGACCTTTTTCTTTAGTATAACTCCAATAGACAGGTTGGTAGACCCTTCTTGTCTCAGAGTTGTTTGTCTAATTCTTCAGTCTCTAGTTCTGATTTTTTGTAGTATTGTTAAAGATTTTTATTACTTCTAACTTGGGTCTTGCCAAACATGTTTCAAATATTCTGGTTTCTTGAATTTAGATCACTTTAAAGCTTTTATTTCAAGATAGTAGTACCAAAGTTACAGATAATATACCCAACCAATCATCAAATAAATATTACCAAAACACAGACCTATTTTTTAAAAAATATCACCAGTAGGAATCAAACTCTAGACCTGCTGCTTAGAGGATAACAACTTAACTTTTACTCTATATCGCCATACTTCTTGCTATAAAAAAATTCTATTACTATACTTACCAACTATTATTAGTCACAAGACATGTCCTGATAGTTGCTATTACTTATAAGTCAAATGAGTTGACACACTAAATTTTATATGTAAATTTTTATAAAAAAATCATTAAAATTTAATTTATTTAAGAAAATACATATAAATCTTTCTTTAAATTTTAAATATATATTCTTAATCATTTTATAATTTTTTGTTAAAAGCTTTGTTTCTTAACTTCTAGTAGTTTAAAAAAATCTTTCACTAAAGTTGAACAATTCTTTACTATGTTCTCTAAGTCAAATGACTGACTTACCCAAAGCAATTATATGATTAGTTAAAATAATGTTTTAAAAATTTAAGAAAATTTTACTAAACAAAAGCTTCTTTTGCTTCTAAGTAAAGTTGTAGAGGAGGTTATTCTGGTTCTAATGGTAATTAGATTATTAAAATCAGCTTAGTGAATCTCAAGAAACTTGGGGTTAAATATGTGAATATAAAGATTTGCAAATTGGTAGTTATACAAAGTATTATTACAATAATACTTTATATAACTACCAATTTGCAGATCTCTATATTTGTGCCTTTAACCCCAAGTTTTTTGAGATTAATCAAGCTGATTTTAATAATCTAAATTCTATTAGAACCAAAATAACCTCTTCTATAGCTTTACTTAGAAGCAAAAGAAGCCATTACTTAGTAAAATTTTCTTAAATTTTTAAAAAATTATTTATATAATTGTTTTAAGTAAGTTAATTATTTAATTTAACTTTATAGAGGTTATAAAGATAAAAAATACATCAACTTTAATGGAAGAATTTCTTTAAACTACTAGAAGTTAAGAAACAAGGCTTTTAACAAAAGATTATAAAATGATATTTAAAGTTTCAAGAAAGATTTATATATATTTTTTTAAATAAATTAAATTTTAATGATTTTTTTGTAAAAATTTATATATAAAATTTAGTATGTCAACTTATTTAACTTATAAGTATAGCAATAGAAACCCCTGTATAAGAACATGTCCTGTAACTGTTATAGTAAAGTAAGTGATTTAGACAGAATTACATTAGTTTTGTTTTGTTTTTTTTTTTTTAATTATCGGCAGCCTTGCCGGTAGAGTTTAGAGCACAGGGGCATGGGCATGCCCATAGGCATGCTTCAAGTCCAAAGGGCATTCCCTTGTCATGTGATATTCAAAATTATTTAATTGGCTAATAAGTTCAGGTAAACAAGAACCGTAGATACTAAATCAACATGTGAGATTTTTTAAGAAGTTGTAAACTATATGTTAATCACATGATTTAAAAAGAGCATGCCCATGGGCATAAGAAGCATGCCTTAGCTCAGGGGCATGCCTATATAGGCATGCCCAATTTTTTTCCTGTGTCCTGAACCCTACTCATCGGTATCTTTATTAGATTAAAGCATATATAATTACATATAATCAACTATCTAAGTTACAGATTTGACATCTCTCGGCTGCTCTGGGAGGTGCCCAAGAGTGGTCTGCCTCACCAGTTAAGGCTTTTGCTCATATTGGAGGGCTATACCAAGCTAGTCATTAAAGCCATACCAGAATGGCTTTATATTATTTACGCACCAGTTTTTAACTGCACCAAACCAAACTTTTTCTTTTTTGTTTTTTTCCTCCTCTTTAGCTTTTCTTACTTCTTTCTTTTTAAACTTTCTCCTAGTTTGGTCTTGATTTACAACAGAAGCCCCCGTAGCTTTTAATATTTGTTCTGTGCTGAGCCTTGAGCCTTCCGATTTTAACCTTTTTTCTTTTTCCATTTCGTATTGATTCTTTCTCTCTTTTTCTATTTATTAACTGCTATGTATCTTTGCTTCTATATGTTTTCAAAGAAAAAGTTTTATGCCAGGTTTACTATCGCCTCTAGATAATTCTTCGCATCTTTTAGTAGTTTAACAGTACTGACAATTTTTTGAAAAGTCTTTTCTTGAACTAAGCCTTTAAAAATACCAGCTCTTGTCTTGCTTTTTTCCTCTTTTGATGGTTCCCAGAACAAGATCTCTAGGCTTTCTTTGTTGAGTTAACTTCTTGCTTCACTTGAGAGATTTGTTCATGCTAAGTTTGATACAGTTTGTTCTAATTCTCTTTACTTTTCTTTGTATATCTTACATCTAATTAAATGATCTTTGATCTTCTTCTTCATTTTTTCCACACACTATACAGAAGGAGTTCTGGTACAAATCTGGTCTTCTGTTAACTAAAGCCTTGAGGACTAGCAGCTTTTCGTGGAGACACTTCACTAGAACACCAAAATGCTTTTTCTTCTTTTGACTAGTATATTTGACTTCAGATTGACTTTTCAATTTTCTCCATAGGATAGGCCAATAGTATATATTTGTTGTATTTTCAGATTCTTTCTTCTATATTGCGATATTGATCTCTAGTCTATACCAGTTTGGAAGTTAAGAATTGTCTATATGAACTGTCTGATTGATCCTTCTACTGGCATGTCTTCCTAGCACATAGAGATGCTTGAATCTTGAGGGGCCTTTTCTATAATACTATCTCTATCTTCTATTCTGGCACCTTCTTTCGCTAATTTATTTGCTAAAATATTCTATCTATTTTTACTATGACTCTTTACTTTTACTAAATCTAGTTAAACATTCTTAATTCTAACTATATTAACTATATTACTTATTAGACTATAATTTTCTTTATTCAGACTCTGTCGTACTCTATTTCTTTTCTCCTTTCTTTCTATACCTTCAATTGCCAATGCACTGTCTGTATAAATCTTGACCCTACTTTCCCTTGGTGTGATAAGAAGTACCCACCATATTCCTAACAACTCAGCTTTTGTTAAGGATAGCCAATTTCTTGCTCTGAAAAAGCCCTTATCTAGCAATTTACTTTCATCTTCGCTCACCTGCAACCAACTGACTCCCATCTTGGTTGGTTCATCTTGTGAAGAGCTATTGATATTTTTTACTGATCCATCTGTATAGAAAGTCAGTGGAAGTTAAGGATTTCTTTTTGCTCTTTTAATAAGATCTTGCATCTTTGTACTGATACAATGCTTCTTAATGATTTCTATATCTAGATCTAGGATATGGATCTCTTGAAGTTCTCTTTCGTTTGTAGGTAATTTAAGTACTGAGAATTTTTTAGCTAGAGTAAGGGCTTCCAGGTTGACTTTGAGGATATTTTCTTCTTGTTTGCATATGTACTTCAAGATCGAGCCACAAATTTCATTTTCTTTGGTTAGCGACTTGCAGGTACCTTCTTCTTTTCTCTGATTTAATTTGCAGCTATTGCACTTTTCTAACTTAGTGCATAGTGTATTTGGGTCTTCCTTTGCCCTCCAGTATTTCATCTCAGTCTTTTTTCCCTTTTTCTTAATGACTTTTTGGATGTTTGGAGGTTGGTTTTTTTTGTCTTTTGTCCTCTGGGTTAAACCCCACTCTTTTCTCCTACCATCTTCATCAAGTAGATCTGGGGCTACCTGGAGCATCCAAGAGTTCAAGTTTTCCAACTTAAACTCTGTTTTAACAGTTCTATTTTCTTCATTTTCTAGTACCAACCTTTCTATTGCTTGAAACCATTTTATCTTTTTTCTTTTGCTTGAGTTATTTCTAAGCAACTTTAATTGTTGCCAGGTAATTAGTTGATCTTCTGCACCTGTTAACAGCTGTTTAAGTGAAATTAAGTTCAATTTTCTTAAGATCTTTGCTACTGTTAATGTGAAGTTTTCTTTAAATATAATTGCTAGTCTGAACTCTTTGCTTTCTGTTATAAGGTCTAAACTTCTAAATTTGAGTGTAATTCCTAGTTCTTTGGCATTTAGCATTGTTCGGCAAGCCAGATTGTTCTTCCACAACTGTGCACATATATCAGGTATCTCTTTGTACTAAGTGTTCTCTGTTATACCTATTAGCCTCATGCCATGTGTTATTCTCAATAATGTTAAGATCTTTTCTGGGCCTGAGGTATTTAGTCTGAGATATAGGCCTGAGATCTGCTTTGTTAACAATTTGTTCTATAAAGCATTATAGCTACTGATGCTTCTATACAGAACTGTGCTATTGTTGATTGTTTTTGCGAGCTCTATTTTGTTTTTTGTCAGTGCGAGTATAGAGGACTGTAAGCTATTAATTATCCTCTGTTTAAATCTTGAGGCCTGCAGAATGTAATATAACTTTGGCACAATACACATATTATTTATGTATGCTGCCTGTGCTACAGATAGGTTCTTTGGATTTAAGATTCTTGTAGTTGAGCGAACAATCTTCTTAGCTCTGGCTTTGACAAGAGATTCATCTAGCCTATTGTTTAGCCAAATACCTAAAAATCTTGTGATCTTGTTTTTTCCCTCTTCTAATAACCACTTTTTTTCCAAAGAAGAGTTTCTGATTTTCTTTGCTTTCTGTTGAGTTGCAGATAATCAGCTTGGACTTTTTTCTATTAATTTGTATATTATTAAATTCAAAGAATTCTTCTGCTATTTGTATCGTTTTTGCCATTTGCTCTTTACTCTTTATGATCTACGTCATATCGTCAGTATAAGCAACTACTGCTTGTCTTCAACTTTTCTCTATTGTGTAGTTTGAACTGTAATTAAACGGAATTCTTTGCCTAACTGTGTAACCTAGTTTAGGATCCTCTTGGATTCATGAGAGTAGTGGGTCATAAAAGATTCTCCAAACTAGTGGCGAAAGCACCTCTTCTTGTTCAATACCATCACTTATTTTGAAGTATTGTGTGATACCCCAATCTGTTATAATCTTGAACTAACAGATTTAGGATAAAAGTTATCATTATCTGTGGGATTTTGAGTTTTCTCATTGCCAATTCTAAAGATTTCAATAATACTGAGTCAAATGCTTTTCTCATGTTCTGCAAAACTAACCAAAGCTCCTTATTATTGTCTTTTGCATCCTCTATTATTGCATTTATGATTTGTACTGGTTCCTCTGTTGAGTTACCAGACAAATCTGCATAATTTGAACCTTTTAAGATGTTCCTTTCTGCTAAGACTTTTGATAATCGTTTAGTTAAGATTTTTGTTACACATTTCCTAAACGTCTCTAATAAAGCTATTGGTCTAACATTGTTTAAGTTGTAGCACCAATCTGCATCTTTTGGAATAGGATAGATTTGTAAAATCTTCTATTTAGTTGGTACTTTGCCTGAGAGAATACAGCTTTCTGCAAAGAGATGAAATATCCTCTATACTTGCAGACTTGCTGCTTTGATTAGAGTATAGGTTATTCCAGATACTCCTGGGGCTGTATTTTTTTTAATTCTTGTAGCATGTCTGACCATTCTTCCTCTGAGATATCTTGACCAAGTGTAAAATACCAATCTTCTTGTATTTCTGCTTTTGGTCTATATATCTCTTTACAATTTTTCTTCTAAATTTCTTGATTAAAATGTTAGAATCTAAATTAATTTTGAAGTGCCCTCTTGTCTTTTTAAGAACCTTCTCTGAGTCAGTAATCAAATCTCTTTAAAGTTTGTTATTTACAAGTAATCTGTCTATTTGGATTTTCTTGTATGTTTTTTCTAATAGACTTGTAATTATTTTGCCTTGTTTTTCATTAATCATATGGTATTTCTTTTTAATATTTTCTTCTATTTCAGTTCTTTTTTGTTGCTTGATCTCATTTGCTCTTCTTGCAAAGAGTATTTTCCACCAGTCTTTGAGGTCATCAATGAGATCGTAAGACCAAACTGATATAATTTTATTAATGTTCATTCTGTACTGTTGGTTAATAAACTCAATTTCTGTAATAAGATCCAAAATGTTTTCTGATTGCAATCCTAGTTTAATATTTTTTCTTCCTATATTTATCTATCTACCTAGTCGCATAAGGGAGTATGATAGCTTGGATTCAATAGTATTTTTCCTCTTATTTTGAATTGTATTGCAAATTTTCTTTTTTGACAGATTACATCTTGCTGCTGCAAGTATCGCTTTGCTTATATCATCCCATAGATCATCTAGCTCTGGAGATGTTTCTTTTTGTTGCCAGGATTTTTCTAGTAATTGAGATATATATGTACTCTTCTGAAGCAAACTATCTATTTGTTTTCTGTAATTTTCTCAATTTTTTTTAGAGGCTTTGTCACAAAGAAATACTGTTCGTGTTTGCTTAGATTTTCTACATACTGCAGCACTCCTTGAGGTATTGAGGTGTTTAAAATCGATCCTGGCTATCATTTAGCTATGATCACTATTTGTATATACATCCATTTCTTGTATCTCTGAATCAAATAGACCATATGAGAGTTCATTAGATACCCATATTTGATCTATTCTTGTATTTGTATCTCCATTAGACCATGTGAATTTCCTAGCTCTTGGGTGTATTGCTCTGAAAGCATCAACAAATTCTTGCTTCTGCAACCAGCCTAAAATCGGGTCTTGTTTGATATATTTTATGCTTGGAGTTCTATCAAGCTCTATATCAGTTATACTATTGAAGTTACCTATCACTATTACCTGTGACCTAAGAGAGCGGTTGATATATTTCTCGATAATTGTTTTGCGAGCAATCTTCTTTTCATATTTATTATTTGGAGGGAAATATAGCATTATCACTATAATCTCAAGTTGCTTAAGTATTAAGCTTACTAAGATCAAATATTCATTGATTTTATCAATTTGTCTTATATATTTCTCTCATTGCTCATTTATCATTAAACAGACACCTAAGCCTTTCTTCTTGTCTTTTTTTGAATTTGATCAGAAACTTCTATAATTTGTTTGGTTTCTGGTTATCCACTTTTCTTCTTTACTTGAAATATTGGTTTCAGCAACTCCTAGAATGTCTATTTCATTGTCTATTGCCCATTTATATAGAAAGTCCATCTTATGTATATTGTTTTTGATGCCGTTAATATTGTGAGTTGCTATATTGAGCTCTGTTTTTCTTTCTATACACTCTCTATTTGTACTACTAATATACTTTCTTTCCAGATCGACAATTGCTTGTGTGCGACCTTTTTACCCTTTCTGTCTTTTATGTTCTCTAATCGGTAAAAGATTATCTTCTCTTGATCTAGTTTTTCTGATATATCACTCTGCAGAAAGGGGATAATTCTTTTGCCATTTTCCTGTGGTGCAACTATTGCTCCCAATTTAGGAGCGTTGAGCAACTCTTGATTGCTCACTCAAGTTTTTAAGCTATCGCAGAATTTCGATTAGTGTTGGTCGATTCTGGTTGCCAGGTCTTCTTCTTTATGATTCTTTTCCTTTTTTGAGCTTTTGTTTTTCTTTAAATTAGTATGATCGTTCTTTTTTCCTTTGAAGCAGTTGTTAATTTTTTTGTTACTATCTGTCATATTATTACTAATATCTTTATCCTCATCTTCTAATATTACAGTGCTGTTAAAGGAGAATTTTTCTTGACAAAACTTTATCTCTTCTTCACTAAATTCTTTTTTCCACTTCTTATTGGTGATTGCTTTCTTTTTTGGTCTATATGAACTTTCTGAAATATCATCTTTTTCTTGTTTTGTTCGAACCTATTGAAGATTTAAGTTGTTATATCTTACAGATTTTCTTTGTGCCTCTTCTATTTCTTGTTTATTTACAAAGATCACTTTCGCAAACTGCTTTATCAAATCACTTCTTCTCTTGGGGATATAAACTGTTTTTGCCTTTCTGTCTTTTAGATGTCTAAGTAATAGGGTTTTTAAGAGTCCTTCTGTAATACTTGTTAATTTTGCAATGAATTTGTGCCTTTTGTCTCTCTCTTCATAATCTTCTTTTCTTATAGAGATCTGAGCTAGTTTTCCATCACCCACTGGGAGAACCCATGGTATATTTAAGTTTTCTAAGCTTTCACAGAATTCTACTACTGCCAAGGCTCTATTATTACTTCATTTGATATACATGTTTTCTATATTACCTAGCTTTCTACATATATATTTTATTTCTTTTGTGTCTACATTTACTGGCAGATCCCAAATTGTGATACAGTCCAAATTTATCTGTCGGTTGTGGTTATACTCTTTAGTGAATTCAGACTTATTATTATAAGATCTAATTTTCTGATATGGGTTTTCATCTGTTTCATTAGAAATTCTCTTTCGATTTTCTTCTTTTTCCTTGTATATAGCATTTTTTTACTCTTAGATTTCTCTTCTTTGCTTCTTATTTTGTGTCTTGAGTTTTTAAATTCGTCGTCAGTTACAGGAATTAATCAGAGCCAGTCTCCTTCCTTCTTCTAAATTCTTTTAATTGCCTCGTCTCTGCTGAATTCACAATTAAAACCTATTTCGACCCAACTGTTCTCATTGACAAAACTTTCTGTACTAACTTTATGTGTTTGTCTTTGTTTAATATTTCTTCCATATTCATAGTTCTCTTCTTTGAGAAATTTCCTGGAACTTTAAAGACTAAAGCTTTTACTCGGTAAGATTTATCTTCTTACATACTCTGTTGCTTGGTGACCAGATACTTTGCTCAATTGAGTCACCTGCTTCTATGAATTTGGTTTCATCCTCTTGGGCTGCCTTTTCTTGCTATATTCTGGGTTTGGATATTTCTAATACATTTTGAAAAATACTGTCTATAGGAGCTTTTTTGTCTTTTTTGGCTTTTTTTCCTTTAAAGTTTCTTTCCTGAGAGTCTTTTCTTAAGTCTTTTTTACTAGTTTGTATAATTCTCTTTGTTTCTTCGTATTTGTTTTCTGTACTTATATCTATATTTTCTATTTGTTGTAAGCGATTATCTATACAGATATCTTCTTTCGGTAGATTCTTTTTCACGTCTATACCTTGTCTACACTTTTTGAATTCTATTACTATAGTTTCTTCTTTTTCCTCAGTTTTCATACACCTTCTATTTTATCTACTTCCCTTTGGATTTCTTCTTTGCTTATCTCCATCATGTACTTGATGGACTTGGGATTTTGGTTAATCTATCTTGCTCTTTCTGCCCATTTCTTAATTTTATTTTCTAGGTATCCTTTTGCTTCAGCTTTTGAAAGAGCTTCGACAACATAACCATATGCCAGGACTTCTATTGACATAATTTTGCTTTCATCTTCTATTGTTAGTGTTTTGGCTATATATTCGATATTGCTAGAGTTACTAAGTATAACTTGTTTAACAGATTCTTCAAGCAGTTTGTCAAGCATATACTTGGCTGCAATTACAGTTCTGCTTCAAATAAAGTCTAAGAGATTTATCCTCATCATTTTTATAATAAAGCTTAGTTTGTAATACTCTTCTGAAATGAGTTGTTGTAGATTCTATATTTACTATAGTGTGTTTCTAAAAAAATCTATTTCTAATTGTTTCTGTTTATTACACCTATAGTGTTGCTTTGTTGTTGTTAATACTAGCCGTACACATGTTTGTTGTTTTTTGGTTACATATTTTGTTTGTTTATTTTGTTTGTTTTTGTGTTACTGTTAGTGATCTGCATTCAAGGTCAAGTGGTTCGCCCACTTTTTGTCAAAAATTTCTTTGAAATTTTCATTTTTCTTGAGTATTTCCCTTGTTGCAGATTCAATCTTGTTTGTTTTTAAGCTCAATATCTGTTGTTTTTGTTGCTCTTCCTTTTTTTCTAAGGCCTTATCAGATGTTTTCTATAGCCTTTGTTGAGTTTTGGCTGTTTTTGTTTTCTGTTTATTTGTGTACAAGTGATTAGCAAAAAGAGTTGTAAATTTTGATATTAGTTTTGTATTGAAATGATTTCTATAGTAATTTGCTATAAAAAATTCTTTTACTATACTTGCCAACTATTATAATGATATAATAAAAGATTTAAATAAGAGCTATTAGTTTTATTAGAATAATAATTTCTTTAACAATTACTATAAAAAAATTTTATCATTATACTTATCGACTATTGTAGTAAAATAAGTGATTTAAACAGAGTTATGTTCTGTATTAAAATGATTTCTACAGAGATTTGCTATAAAAAATTCTTTTACTATACTTGCAAACTATTGTAGTAGTATAAGAGGTTCAAATAAAAGCCTATATTAGTTTGTATTAGAATAATAATTTCTTTAACTATTTTTGTAAAAAATTCCATTATTGTATTTGCCAACTATTATAATAGTGTAAATGATTTAAGCAGAGTTATGTTAGTTTGGTATTTAAATAAGTTCTATAATAATTTGCTATAAAAAATCTTTTCTATACTTGCTATAAGAAATTTAAATAGGTTTATATTAGTTTGTATTGCTATAAGAAATTTAAATAGGTTTATATTAATTTGTATTGAAATAATAATATTTCTTTAGTGATTTACTATAAAAAAATTCTATTACTGTACTTACCAACTATTATAATAATATAAGTGATTTAGATAGTTATGTTATTTCTGTATTAGAATGATTTCTATGATGATTTGCTATAAAAAAATTTTTTTACTGTACTTGTCAACTATTTTGATAATATAAATTTAGATAGGTTTATGTTAGTCTGTATTGGAATAATAATAATTTCTTTAGCAATTCTGTAAAAAATTCTATTACTGTTCTTATCACTATTGTAGTAATATAAATGATTTAAACAGAGTAATAGTTATAATTTCTATACCAATTTGTTGTAAACAATTTTGTTACAGTATTTGCTAACTATTGTAATAACAAAAATAATTTGATTATATTAGCCTGTATTAGAATAATTGTGATTTTTATAGTGATTTACTGTAAAAAATCCTATTACTGTACTTATCGACTGTTGTGATAATGTAGATAGAGTTATATTAGTTCTGTATTAGAATAATCTTAGTTTCTATATTGATTTGCTATAAAAAATTTTGCTATTATATCTGCTGACTATTGTGATAATATAAAAAAATTTAGATAGATTATGCTTGAATTAGAATAATCATGATTTTTATAAATTTTTTTTCTTAGACAATCTGGTCTACTTTATTTAGAAAAAAACTGAAAGTTTTTATATAGGTATTGTAACCTTTATAGCTATATTATCTTAACCAAAGATAAATCTTACTCAGTTTTATATATGTAAGTTTATAGTAAATTATTAACTGCTATATTGTACTTAGATACAATCTGCTGTAGCTATATTTGGCCTTCTCTAGAGGTTTCAAACTTGCTTTAAACTTTTTTCTCTAGAATCAATAGCTAGTATATAGCTAGTCTTGTCAGAATTTTTGCCCTACAATAGAGTGCTACCAATCTGATAATACTTTCTCATAGAGAAGAAAAAAAGAAAAAAAGAATATATAAAAAGTGTATAAGAAAAACAAATACATATATGAAAATAGATACTAATATAAAAGAAACTAAAAACAAAAACAAAAATAAAATCTAAAAAAAACTATCACTAGAAAGAAAAAAAACTGCTAACTAGATAAAACTTCTAACTATATAGAATAATAAACTACTTATATTATATTGTTGCAAGAATCTTAATATAAAAAAAAACAAATATACTATAATTTATGTCAGAGGCTAAAAATTATATACAAATAACTGCAGAATATTTGTATATTCTATTATACTTTGCTTAACTTTCTAGTTAAATCTATATTGTTGTTCGAAAGTATAAAAACTTTGAAACTTTACCTAATCATCACTATCCTTTTTTGGCAATTGCAAATATTTGTATATTCTAAATAATATCTCTTAAACTGTTTTCCAGGCAAATTTGCCTAGAAAATTTAATTGTATTTAGTATTTTTTAAATAAAATAATAATTTATTAATGATATAGGGTATATATTTATTATAGA
>CAJVPZ010000624.1:0-17946 GCA_910592135.1 Racocetra fulgida | reverse complement strand
TAATATTTTAACTATATAAAAATGCAAATATTTTGAATAATAATAACTAAAAATAACTAAATAATATTTAATAAAATTTATATTAAAAATCTACTTTGTAACAATATAATAAATATTTCTGCAACTTTAATACTTCTGTTATTGGCTTAAACTCTACTAATTTATTCAAATTTTCAAGTGATTCTCATATTTTTCTATCATATACTAATTATTTTCACAACTTCTTATATTATGCCCTTGCATTATTGGTTCAAACTTTACCAATTTATTAAAACTACAAGTAATTTTTTATCTTCCTAATATATGAATCTGTTATGATCATCAACTATTTATCCTTTTCTGTTTCTATAACAACACAATGCAAAATATTCCATAAGTATGGTCTATATCTTTAGTATCACTTATATTTGTAAAATTTAATTTCTTTAGAGATTTGAAATACTACATGAATGTATCGTTTGCAGGATTTAATAGATATCTAAAACCATTATATGCTTTTGCATTTCCTGCAAATTTATATTTAATAAATATTTTATTCTCTTCACTTTATCTTTTTACTCAGTTTTTATCAAGAAATATTTTTTCAGCTGCTATAGTTATAATTTTATTTAGTTCATCAACAATCAAGTTAAATGTTGCAATATTTACTTTTATTTTATATCATTGTGAAAGAGTAAAGTATATTCTCTGGTTGTTTTTACGATCTCAAGGTAGTATAGTTTTAAAAATTTTTAGAATCACAAAAATAGTAAAGAACATAGAAATTTTTGTAAGTTAAATAAATAGTTATAATTTATAAGAATGTTTAATATATATATTATTTATATAATTATAGCAATCGAAAAAAATAATAAATAGTTAGTATAAAAAATTATTGTTATTTCTGTAGTCATTGTATAAAAAAATAATATATAAAAGTAGCAACTACAAGGATCTTCAATTGGTGGTTGAGTTTTATGATGATAACAGTACGAAAACTGAGGCTATGAGAGTAGATCTAAAATGGGCCAGCCAGTAATACAAAATCTTATTCTTAAAATTAGACTTCACAATAACAGTAGTGAAAGAACCTATTATTTTATAAATAGTCACTATAGCAAAAGCAATACAAAGTCTTTATGTTTGGTGATAAGTACTACAGCTATGATAGCAGTTTAAAGACTATTGTTTGATATTCAGGCTCCACATCTTAATGGCGGTGCAAAACTACTTGTTTGGTTATTAGACTTTGCAACAATAGCAATATACTTACATACTATTATATATAAGTATCACGCATCAAAAGGACCCATTTTTACAATTTTTAAAATTATTTTTTATTTGATTTTTAAATAGATACACATTTAATGAAAAAGTTTGCTATAAGTTACAATAGCTAATTTTAATAAAAAGATTCGCAAAATGAATTTTAAGCAAAAATTTTTATGTTTAATTCGATTTATTCAAAATTGTTTATATATAAAAATAGGCTTTTTTTTTGCTATAAAATTTTCTTATATAATTTTATATATAAAAGATACAATAACTACATTAGTATTGGGCTGCTATGACAGATATATAGTAATAGTCATGAATATACAATTTGTTATAAAGTGTGAATGATTAATTTAGACAAAGTATTTAAAATAGATGCTTACTATTTTAAAGTAGAGCCTATAATTAGTAATATAAAGATTTTATGTATTTTTGTTTTTATATTAATAAAGCTATCTAACAAAGCAAAAGTGTTATAATTGAAGGGTGTGGTGACTTAGTGTAGTTGGTAAGTTGTCGCACCCCCAAGCGGCAGAACAAGAGTTTGAATCCCACTGGCGACGAAATTCGAATTTGCGAAAATGCGTTATGGTTAAACTGTATGATATATCGATTAGGTAAACACCTATAACCTTGGTCTCACCAACTCGTATTGGGAGGTTGTGGAATATAGTGTAATATATAAGTTACATGAGTGAAGCAGCCAAATTAATCCAAGGAATCGGAGGATACAGAAGCCCACTTAGGAAGTCCCAAGTAGAGAGGTAGCACAGATCTTCGATGGTACTATGTAAAGGATTATCATCTGGGGAACCGGACACTAGCAAGTAAACTGAACGAGGACTGAGTGTTTGGCAAAAGCACTATACCAACCAGGCCACCGGACCAGACAGAGGAAAAAGGATTCATTCGGAATACTTGAGGACGCCCACTGGTCCCTCCTGGGCCATCTGGATTGGAAGTTTGGGGCACCTTTAGTTGGCATCGAAGTATTGTTGATAGTCTGTAAAGTGTGTACTGGGGTTTGGGCGAACTTTGCAAGGGCACAGAGTAGGTAATGGTAGCGGAGATAAAAAGCCGCAAGTACTTGGCCGTGGCCTAGCCGTAAATTACTAAAAATCTAGGTAATACATGTGTGGGACATAGACCGCTCTGGTAGGTTTACCACAAAGATAAAGGACCCCTCTATATAAAAGTATGTGTCTGCTTTAAAGTTCTAAGGGGCCTTCCCAGCAGTCACTCTTTGAGGAGAATATCTGATGGCACTAAGTTGATCAGAGGGTTTAAATAGATAATCCCCTTAGTTGGGTTATAGGTATAGCATCTAGTATAGTTCATATGGGTTACGTATGCAAGACTACTTAAATAAACAACCAAAAGTTGTACATATGGCTAGTTGTACCCTCGTTAATGTAACAAAGTCAGGGATAGCCCATGTGGTTGCTCTGACATTCGAATTAAAGTTCAATAAAACGTGCCAGACCCCAAAGTGGTCACCTTAATATTAAAAAAAAAAAAAAAAAAGTGTTGAATTGAAGCATTTAAAATAACAATCTGCATTTATTTTTATATATTAATTTGGCTATGAGTTTTTTAACCAATAAGACTGGCAAAAAAAGATTGGTTAACAACTAATAAAATAAAAATTATTTTATCTTTTTTTATTATGAATTTAAATTTAAATAGGCTACTTGAACATACACTAAGAAAGTTTATACAGTTAACTCTTTTTTTTCTGTCAAAAATATTCTTTAAAGATTTTTATATGCAAAAAATTTTTTAGGTTTGGTTCTTAAAGAGTTATTATTAATTAATCTGAACTCTATAATAAAATTTACAAATATTCTAAAGTTTTTTATTTGAATTAAAGAGAATTTAAATAATATTCAAATTAGAGAAGTTCGGATTAGAAAGAGTTAATTGTAACCAACAAAATTTATAAACAAAAATAAATTTATTAATTCAGATAATACTCAATAGAATAATACAGATAAAACAAATACTGTATATAACTTAAGAAAATAGTTTAATTTCAAGAAAATATCACAGAAAAGAAACTTATTTCCAATAAAGTTTATATAAAATACCAAAAATAGAACTTATTCCTAATATAAATTTATAACAAAAATAAAAATAAAACCTATTTTCAAGACTGAAGTATATAACTATAAGGTTATAACAACTAAAATATAAAGATCTACTATCAAACTATTAAAAGATTAGGACTAATTGTCCTTTTGTCTTGGAAAAAGTAGCAAAGTTTAAATATTCTTTTCTGGTATATTAAATTACTATAGAATATAGATCCTTCAACATAAAATTGGGGCTTAAAGATGAATTTTTAATTTGAAGATATCAATAATTAATCATTTTGATGCAAGTTTGGTAATTGTGACAAATTTAGATATTTATATATATAATGTGTAATATATCTCATGTATATAACAAATCAATCATTAATAATTATATAGTTGATGCAATATTAATAGTTTTAGTAATAGTATAATAGTAGATCTAAAAATTTTAATGCTAATAATAATTAAATATTAGCAAATTAAGTTCAAAAATTAAAGATTTTAAATTTTCTAACAATTTAACATTATACATATCTTAGTGTTTTTAAATTATAAAAGTTTAGAATAATTTGTATATTGTTAATTTGTTATTAGTAATAGCAGTAGCAATAATAAACATTTGAACTAAAATTCAAAATTTAAAAATTAAATTTTTTGATAATCTAGTATTAATAGCAATAAAATATCAAATAGGATGTGGTGACTTAGTGTAGTTGGTAAGTTGTCACACCCCAAAGCGGCAGGACAAAAGTTCAAATCCTACTGCCAACGAAATTTGAATTTGCAGAAATATATTATGATAAAACTGTATAATATATCGATCGGGTAAGCATCTGTAACTTTGGTTTCACCAACTTGATTGGGAGGTTGTGGAATGCAGTATAATGCATGAGTTACATAAAATCTGAGTGAAGTAGCCAAATAAATCTAAAGGATCAGAGGATATGGAAACCTGCTTAGAAAGTTCCAAGTAGAGAGGTAGCACAGATCTTCAACAGTGCTACATAAAGGATTATTATCTGAGAAACTGGACACTGAAGACAAATTGAATGAAGACTGAATATTTGGTAAACACTATACCAACCAGATCGCCAGATTAGCTAGAGGAAAAAGGATTCATTTGTAATACCAAGAAACACCTACTGATCCCTCTCAGGCCATCTGGATTGGAAGTTTGGGGTACTGATGGTTGTTATCAAAGTACTGTTGATAATCCGTAAAGTGGATACTGAGATTTGGGTGAACTTTGCAAGGGCACAGAGTAAGTAATAGTAGTAAAGATAAAAAGCCACAAGTACTTGGCCATGGTCTAGGCATAAGTTAAGTAATACATGTGTAAGACATAGACCGCTTTAGTAGGTTTACTATGAGGATAAAGTAGTCTTAGCGACAGTTTCCTCTTTGAGGAAAATATTCTAACAGTGCTAAGTTGATCAGAGGGTTTAATTGGGTAACTCAAGTAATAGTAGGTTACAGGTACGATATCTAGTGTAGTTCATATGGGTTACATATCCAAGACTGCTTAAATAGACAACTAAAAGTTGTATATATAGCTAGTATATATCCTTATTAATATAACAAAGTCAGGAGTAGCCCCTGTGGCTGCCCTGGCATTTGATTTAAAGTTTAATAAAATGTGTCAGACCCCAAAGTGGTCATCTTAACATTAAAAAAAAAAAAAAGCAATAAAATATCAATAATTGTAAAAATTTTAAGATTAAACTTTTATAAAATTCAATTTGGATAATAAAATTTATAAATTATATCAAATTGTGAATGATTTATTTAATTTTTTTTACTTTATTAACATGATAAATTTTGAAAATTTAGATATAAATTCTTATAAAAACTTAACTCTAGAATAAGATGAACCATATAATTTTACTTTTTATTTTACTGAACTAAATTTAAATGAATATGATGAAACTAATAAACTTATCTGTCAGTGTGTTCAGAAATTATAGGAGTTTTGGCAAAAAATAAATATATCTGCAAAAAAAGTAAAAAAAAAAAGTCTTGTTTTAAAAAGATAGGTTTTGTCAATTCTTTAAATAACAAGAAGAATATTATAATATATCACATAATTGCTTAAATACTTAGATTTAAGAGCAACTTGCATCATTTGCTTATAGTAAATCATCTGAACAGAATAATTCTCAAGAGTTAAATAATTATATAAAATATCAATACTGTTACAATGCACATTATCTTGTATGCTTATCTGTCTATTTAATATTAATCAGAATTTCTTTTTCACAACTTGATTATATTAAGGTATACATTAGAAGTAATAGAATAACAGAGATAACTCATGACAATTCAGAATGTATTTCTATTAAATCTGATTATGCTTTTATTGATAATTAAATAAAACAAGAACTTAATAATTTTCTTCATAATTATGCGACTATTCACAGATATCTATCACCAGGTCAACATATGCAAAAAATTACTATGCTCATTATTTTACTTCTAATGGATACAACTTATAATAGCATATATAAAGAATATATAAATATGATTAAATTTATTAAAGGCAAAGATTATAAGGCTATAGCTTTTTCTACATTTCATCAAATTTGAAATAAAATCGTATCTAACATTAGATTTATGTCTAAAGCTTTTGATTTTATAATAAATATGAACAACTTCGTACTAATATTTATACTATAGACAATGTTGAAAATAAACAAAATACCAAGCAGAATATAATCTTCATTGTACAGTTGCAACAATTGAATATCAATATTATAATAAAAATATTGAAATTAGTAAACAAACAAGATTTAATACTATGTATATTTGCTATAACTAGGCTTAAAATATACTGATTCCCTACTCATTATGATAATCAGAAAATTTATTTTTTAATTCTCTATTTAATGTCTATCTTTTCAAAATTGTTAACACTAGTTTGAAATCTACAACACAACAAAACTATTTAATTGGTAAATATAAATTACTAATAAATATGCCTAAAGGTGCTAATACGATACTTAATTTTATATATGATAGTTTATTTAATTAAAATTTGCTATACAAAAATCTTAAAGTTACTTGTAATAACTGCAGGGGCCAAAACTAAAACAATTTTGTTTTATAGTTTTATTTATAGCTTACTATAATTAAGTGTTTTAATATAGTTGAAGTTAATTTCATGGTTTCTGATCATACTAAGTTTATATATAATGCATATTTTAGAATAAATTGCTTTTAATAAATCTACTATTATGAGTATTAATTATATAGAAATTATTATTAATCAGTTAAAAAAAGATGAAAGTAATATAGCGGTTAAATATAATAAAAAAAATAAGATAGAATAGAACTACTATGATTTTGAAACATTTTTTAAATCATATTTTATTAAATGTAATAGTATATAAACCTATTGGTATTTTTATTTTTATTATAACCAATCTGAAAAGATTTTTATGATATTAGAACCTAATGGGTTAAAAAAAGAAGCTTTGATTCATAATAACCTTTCTTTTAATTTACACAAACCTTTAAATACAATTTCTTTAAAACCTATACAGTCAAACCTCCCTAAATGCAACCTCTCTAAATGCAATACCTCTCTAAATATATGGTCTTGTTGTGGCTCTACTATATATATACTTATAAAATTTTACTTCTCTAAATATAATATTTCTTTAAATACAAGATTTTTTGTGGGCTGTATAAGTTATATTTACAGAGGTTTGACTGTATCTTTAAAACATCAGACACAACTGTTTAAAGATATTTACTTATATATATATATGATTTATATAAAGATAAGTTGTGTTCTGCTCCAAATAAAAATAATAAAATTTAGATTCAAATTAACTAGATTATTATACTATTACTAGTATATAAATAGCTACCTATTAGTTTATCAATTTTTTTAATCTTAAATATTGTAAGAATTGCCTTTTAAAAATTACACAATTTATGAAATGTATTAATATTAAAACTATCTTTACTTCTATATAATAAAGTTCAAAAGCTCAAACTTATAGTAACTATAGGATATATATTATAACCATTATATTTCTAATCAATTCAACTTGAAATTATAGTTTTATTTATGCTAAAAAGTAATCTAAAATAACCTTCTTTTATTTGTTCAGAGTATAGTATAATTACTAATTAAAATAAAGTGAAAAGCTAATTAATAAACAACTCAAAAATATAAAATTAATATTAAATGATGTTTACACAAAACTTTACTGAAACCCAAATACAAAAAGGAGCTTAATACTATATATATATTTTTTTTTTTTGTGTTCTCTTCTAATTCTATTTTAATTAACTATTTTTTGTATTCTTTACTTTAAGTATACTATAATATAAAGTTTATGATAATTTGATATCCAGAATCCTAGAATTCTAAATTATCTTAGGGTATAAACATTTCACAGATGATTTTTATCTCTTAAGAGGCTACTCCTCTCCACCTGATACTAACTAGCCAATCAAATTTAAGTAAATATTATATAGTCTAATACTAATACATATATAATTATTATTAGTTACTCTATAGTAAAGTCAAAATTTTACTAAATAAATCGATATAGCTTATTAAATAAAAGTTATTCAGAAGAACAAAATACATATATTTTAAAAGTTTTATCCAAATTAAATAATTTTTTATTAATTTATTTTTATATATTATGTTTGATAAAAAATTTAAAAATTTCTTAAAATTTTTATTTATTAAATGTAAAAAACAAAAGTTAATTAATAAAAAGTTATCTGATTTATATAAAATTTTTAAAGTATATGCATTTTAGTCACCTAAACAAACTTTATTTAATATATATAATTGATTTATATAATAAAACTTTTTGCAATTAAGCAAAATCTACTTTTATTTTAATATAATTTTTATATTTTTAATTATTATTAGTATATAACCCGTGCCTCTGGCACGTAGGTTGTGTGAAATATATGAGCTTCCCAAGTTATATAATTAAATATTTTCTTATTAGTATTTGATATAACAATGATAAACACTATAATTTAATTATTCGAAATGGTATATATATTGTGCCTCAGATTAATGCTTGCATTAGATATTGTTTTGTCTAAGTATAATTGCTACCCTAATTGTGATAAATTTTATGATAGTAAGTAAAGGTATAGTGATATAGTTTTATGTTACACTTGAATTGCCTACAATAAGCAAAGATTGATATAAAATGCGCATATATACGTATTTAGTTACTATATTGTTGATCAACATCTTATATATGATATGCGAGCCAATCAAACTACTTGTTTATCTTTTATGTTTTATCACACCATAGCTTCTTAATATTTTATAGATTATTAAAAATTTTATATAGTTAAATTAGACAATTTTGATTAGTTAATAATACTATATTATATAGCACCTAATAACTCCTCTGACCCCTTCTCCCCTAAAAAATCAGTTAATAAATATCTATATCCTTACTAATTGAATGAAATTCTTTATAATATGATGATTAATGTTAAAAAAAAATTAGATCATAATATATATGTGGTAATGCAGCAGACTGCAGTAATCTAAAATTAAAACAAAAAATCTTTGTATACAAAAATTATTGCATATAGAACTATACTGAATTATAATATATCAACATATATTAAAATTTTTACTATGAATAAATCATATACTTGTGAATACAATTTAATAAAAATCTTAATTTTCATTAGTATGTCTTTAAATCCTGATTTGATATAAAAGAACTCATATAGTAACTAGGAAATGTATAGCATTGTGTCTGAAGCTAAATAATTGATATCAATAAGCTTGTGATTGACAACTAATCAGAGATGCAAAAGCAAACAGACAGAATCATGTTTTAATATAGATCAAATATAGATTAAAATTTGGATAATAACAAATAATGATAAGTGATTATTGTAACTAATTAGAAAAGCGAAAACAAACAGACAGAATATATATAATTTCGATAATTAAATGCAAACGTAAAACAGAGTATCCTATACTATGCTTTGGATAATTAATTAAAAAAAGTCATCTTTTATTAATGAAAAGGCATTTTTACTATAGAATAAACACTTTTAAATAATAGATAAGCATTGTCAAATAATAAATAGACATTTTAGAACAATTAAAATTAGAAATTAAACAACTTTTACTATAGCAAAGGTACTTTTTCTTATAACATAAACATCTTTTACTATAGAATAGATATCTTTTAATATAAAATAAGTATCTTTTAATATAAAATAGGCATCTTTTATATATAGCAAAAGCACTTTTACTATTTTAAATTTGTTTAGCTTTATTTATCCTTAATGTTATTGTTATATTATTCTAGGTTGTCCTAAAGCATTATTTATATTCATATACAGTATCTTGATCTAAATTTTGTTTACATTAAATAAACTAATAATTTAATTAGTGATTCATTAGTTAACTAGAGAGGATCTGTAAATTTTTATAATTAAATTTATTATTGGTTTGAATATAGAGTACTCCTATTTAAAACTTTTTTTCTTACTAATTAAATTATTCTTGAGCTTCTAATATAAGTTGTAAAGCTTATCAAGATACATCTAATAATAATAAGAATATTAAAATCAACTTAGTAGTTTTTAAAAAATCTTTTAAAAACATTTTGTTGACATAAAATTTCTTTAAAAAAAATTAATTTTTTTTAAAAAAATTTTATATATTAATAAAATATTTTTTAAAGATTTATCAAAAATTACTAGATTAATTTTAAAATTTTTTTTTTAATTAACTAGCCTTTTTGGTGTAGAGATTTTTATTCAAGTATAATGGGCGGGAAGCTTACAATGAAATCCCAATTACATTAGAGAGTACAACTAGCCACATATACGCCTTTTGAGCACCTATTTAAGTAATTCACGTATAGATAACTGTATATCATAGGTTCTATACTAACTGCCATACCTATAACCCAACTAGATAATTACCTATTTAAACCCTCTGTAATGTACACTGCCCCCTTGTATTACTGGAACACTCTGTTATATTTGGCAGTCAAGAGTTCTAGATGCGTACCGTAGGCTTAGGACTAATTTATCTTCAAGACATCATTGCTAGAGCTTTCCATATCTACAATCTGACTAATCTAGACTTTCAGTAACTTATGCCAAGTCTGAGAACAAGTACTTGCAAGCCGAAGCCACTACTATTACCTACTCCTACCCTTGTAGAGTTCATCCAAACCCTAGCACCTACTTTACAGACCGTCTACCATTTTACCAGTCTCCAAACTTTCAATCCAGATAGCCTGGAAAGGCAGACCCCTTTCTTGGAATATACTGACGATCTAGTATGGTGCCTTGTCGAACACCTCGGTCCCGTTCAGTTTCCAAATCTTTGGTGATAATCCTTTATGTAGTGCCGTCGAAAATCTGTGCTATCTTTTTACTTGGGACTTGCCAAGTGAGATTCCATATGCTTTAGCCCTTAGATTTACACAAATACTTTACTCAGGTTTTATATAATTCTTGCGTCACACTATAGTTCCATATTCTTCCAGTACAAGCTGGTATGACCAAAGCTACAGATCTGATAATTCATCAAATTATACATAGTCTGCCGTAACACATTCTGTAAAATTCAAATTTTCATCACCAGTAGGATTCTAACTCTTGTTCTGTTACTTGGAGGTGTAACAACTTACCAACTTCACTAAGTCGCCACATCTTTTTAGACTAATTTTAATATTTTTATTACTATTAAATATGTCTTGATGAGCTTTATAACTTTTATAAAAGTTTTATATTAAAATGCTTTACATTTAGACTAATAATAAAATTTATTTATAAAAATTTGCAAATCTTCTCTGGTTGTTTGATGAATCACCAATAAATAATTAAATAACTATTGCTTTAAGAGTATTGCTAATTTTAATAGTTTGTAAAATTTACAACTCTGCATTAACCAATCAAAATTTTAAAATAAGTCACATGATTATATATATCACCGAAATAGGTTTTCAAAAAACCTCTATTTCATCTCTATTAAAGCAATTTAGAATTTTTTATATGCAATAGCAAATCTAATTTAGATAGTTATGTTTCTTATAATTTTGTCTCTTCAAAAAAGAGTTAAAAAATTTTGTCTTTTAAGTAAAATAGATCAAAAATAATTTCATTTTTAAATTTTAATTTTATACTCCAAAACCTAAAATAATTTTGTCAGTATGTATATACATAATCACTATTTTTGATGATACCAGATGGATCGACTACCTTTGTGTAATCTGAAATTACAATCTCACTAAACAAATATCAAAGTTAATAAATTATACCAATATTTTTAACAAAACTTTAAAGTTATCTCAGCACCTACTTGATCAAATTTGATAAAAATTTTTTTATTCAAATTCTACAGATCTGTAGAATTCAAATAAAAAATTTTCATTGAATTTTATCAAGTGGATGCTGAGATATCTTCGATTAAACTTTTAGAAAATTTCTAAACACCAATTATATAAAAACTGTGCCAAAATTTTTAAACCAACTTTAATCAAAGATATCTTAGCACCCACTTGATCAAATTCAATGAAAATTTTTTTATTCAAATTCTACAGATCTGTAGAATTTGAATAAAAAAAATTTTATTGAATTTGTCAAGTGGGTGCTGAGATATCTTCAATCAAAGTTTTAGAGAATTTTTAAACACCTATTATATAGAAACTGTGCTAAAATTTTTAAACCAACTTTGATCAAAGATATCTCAGCATTCACTTGATCAAATTTGATGAAAATTTTTTTATTTGAATTCTACAGATCTGTAGAATTCGAATAAAAAACTTTTCATCGAATTTTATCAAGTGGATGCTGAGATATCTTTGATCAAAGTTTTAGAGAATTTCTAAATACCTATTATATAGAAACTGTGACAAAATTTTTAACCCACATTTGATCAAAGATATCTTGGCACCCACTTGATCAAATTTGATAAAATTTTTTTTATTCAAATTCTACAGATCTGTAGAATTTGAATAAAAAATTTTCATAAAATTTGATCAAGTGGTTGCTGAGATATCTTTGATTAAAGTTTTAGAGAATTTTTAAACACCTATTATATAGAAATTGCCAAAATTTTTAAACCACTTGATCGAAGATATCTTAACACCCACTTAATCAAATTCAATAAAATTTTTTTATTCAAATTTCACAGATCTGTAAAATTTGAATAAAAAAATTTTCATCGAATTTGATTAAATAGGTGCTGAGATATCTTTAATCAATGTTTTAAAGAATTTTTAAACACCTATTATATAGAAATTGTGCCAAAATTTTTAAACCAATTTTGATTGAAGATATTTTGGCACACACTTGATTAAGTGGGTACTGAAATATCTTTAATCAAAGTTTTAGAGAATTTCTAAATACCTATTATATAGAAACTGCTAAAATTTTTAACCCAACTTTGATTGAAGATATCTCAGCATCCACTTGATCAAATTTGATGAAAATTTTTTTATTCAAATTCTACAGATCTGTAGAATTTGAATAAAAAACTTTCACTAAATTTGGTCAAGTAGATGCTGAGATACTTTCAATCAAAGTTTTAGAGAATTTTTAAATACCTTTTGTTTAGAAACTGTACCAAAATTTTTAACCAACTTTGATCGAAGATATCTTAACATCCACTTAAACAAATTTGATGAAAATTTTTTTATTCTAATTCTACAGAACAGTATAATCCAAATAAAAAAATTTTCATCGAATTTGGTTAAGTAAATGCTAAGATATTTTCAATCAAAGATTGAGATTTTAAAATGCTAATGATATAGAAACTGTGCAAAATTTTTGACATAACTTTGATCAGATATTTTGGCACTCTACAGTAGTGCACCCATATGATTATTTTTCAAAAAAAACTTTATTCAAAAAAAAAATATAATTATACAATTATTATGCAAATATTTAATTTATTATTAATATACTATATACTATAATGAATAATTATATAATAACTTTATAAACTCATATATCTGAACCAAATTTTATACTTTACAAAAAAAAAAAAAAAGCTTCTACTAAACAAACTATATCTCATTCAAAAATGCTTCTATGGTGCTAATTTATATTATAGCAAAGTCAAAACCTAAAAAAAGAACAAGACAATTAAAAAAAAAAAAATCAAAAATAATATTTACTGAAGGTGCTGCTTTAGGTTTTGAATCAAATATAGTATAGGTTACTCCTTTTAAAAAACTATTTAACTCACTAATTTTATATAATTATTTTATTGTATTTATATCATAATTAATATTCTAATCAATATTAAAAAGTGACAAATATAACGGAGATGTAATGGTGATACAGGTAGAGTTGTATTACAGAGAGTTTAAATAGGTAATCTCATAGTTAGGTTACAGGTACGGCATCTAGTGTAGAGTCTAGTAATAGGCAAACTACTTAATTAGGCACTCAAAAGGCACAGATATGGCTAGAATATACTCTCTAATGTAAGGTTTCTTGCGAGGCATTAAGCCACAAGTCTCTCACTTAACAATACTTGAATAAAGATCTTAGCTTCAAAGTGGCTAGTTAAAAATAAAAAAAAAAAATCAATATTAAAAAGTTAATTTAAAAGATTATAATATAATATATAATAATTAATTTAAAGATTTTTAAAGATTTTATTAAGAAGTAAGCTATACTATATTTGATTCTAGGTTTTCTTAGTACTAATTCACAACCTAGTGAAGCATGAAGATGCTGCTTTAGATTTTTCTTAGTACTAATTCATGACCTGGTGAAGCATAAAACCTAAAGAATGAAATTAGTAAATATAATTAAAAAAAAAAAAAATTAAAAATAACATTTATTAAAGGTGTTGCTTTAGATTTTTCTTAGTGCTAATTCACAACCTGGTGAAGCCTAAAACTTAAAGAATAAAATTAGTGAACAAGACAATTAAAAAAAAAAAAATTAAAAATAATATTTTACTGAAGGTATCACTTCAGGTTTTTGCAATGCTAATTCACAACCTGGCAAAACCTAAAACCTAAAGAAGAACAAAGTTAGTGAACAAAAAGCAACTAGAAAAATAAAGAAAAAACTGAACATGAAGATAATATCTTATCTAAAATGCCTCTTTATATTTGTCTCAGTGTTGATTTATGACCTGTGAATCCTAAAACCTAAGAAAGAAAAAGAAGTTAGTAAATAAAAAAGACAATTAGAAAAAAAAAAGAAAACTAAAAAATAATACCATACTCAAAGCGTTCTTCACGTTTGTTCTGGTGTTGATTTATGATTAGTGAAGCCTAAACTCTAAGAAAGAAGAAAGAAGTTAGTGAATAAGAAAAACAATTAGAAGAAAAAAAAATTTGGCAACTAAAAATATCATATCCGAAGTATCTTTCATATTTGTTCTGGTGCTGATTCATAACCAGCGAAGCCTGAAACCTAAAAAAAATTTAATAACCAAGAAAGACAATTAGAAAAAAAAATAAAGAAAAGGAAACTAAAAAATAATATTTTATCTGAAGTGCTCTTCACATTTGTTTTAGTACTAATAATGCTGATTCATAATCGGCAAAGCCTAAAACTTAAAGAAAGAAATAGTAAACAAGAAATACAAGAAAAAAAAAAACCTAAACATAAAGATAATATCATATCTGAATTATCCTTCATGTTTGTCCTAGTACTGATTCATAATCGGCAAAACCTGAAACCTGAAGAAAAAAGTTAGTAATCAAGAAAGACAACTAAAAAAAAAAAAAAAAAAACTAAAAAATTATATCTTATCTAAAGTATTCTTCACGTTTGTTCTGATACTAATGGTGCTGATTCATAATCGGTAAAGCCTAAAATCTAAAGAAAGAAGAAAGTAATAAACAAAAAATATAAAGAAAAAAAAAGAAAACTGAACATGAAGATAATATTATATTTGAAGTATCCTTTACATTTGTTCTAGTGCTGATTTACAACTCAGAGAAGCCTAAAACCTAAAGAAAGAAGAAAGAAGTTAGTAAATAAGAAAGACAATTAGAGAAAAAAAACTAAAAAATAATATTATATCTGAAGTACTCTTAACATTTGTTCCAATACTGATTCATAATCACTGAAGCCTATAATCTAAAGAAAGAAGAAAAGAGATAGCTAAATAAAAAAAAAAACTAAAAATAATATTTTACTTGAAGAACAGCTTCACATTTGTCACAGTGCTAATTTATAATTAGTGAAACCTGAAAGAAAAACAAAGTTAGTGAACAAAAAAGACAACTAAAAAAAAGAAGAAGAAAACTAACAATAATATCTTATCCGAAAGAGCATGTTTGTGATTCTTGCTTGGCAAAGTCTAAAAACCTAAAGAAAGACTGAAAAAGTTGATAAATAAGTGAAAAAAAAATTTAATCTACAAAAAAAAAAATAATTTGATTAGTTAATTTAATTATAGGGGGTGAAGATCAATAACTGACCCTAAATCCCTTAAAAAAAAATAAAAAACAAAAAAAAAGAAGCCCAAAAAAAGAAGCTCAAAAAAAAAAAATCTGAAAAAGAAAGAAACTGAAAAAAAAGAAGCCAATAAAAGAAGCTAAAAAAAAAGAAGCTAAAAAAAAAAGCTAAAAAAAAAAGCTAAAAAAAAAAGTTAAAAAAAAGGCTAAAAAAAAAAGAAGAGAATGAAGAGCCGAAAAAAAAGAAGACAGAAAAAAAAAGAAAAAAAAAGGCAAAAAAAAATAAAAAGTGCAAAGAAAGCCTGGATCTGACAACATAGAATAAGAATATATATTCAATTTTGTATCAGCAATCAAAAAAACAAATTAAATGATTGGTTGATGAAGATCTGTGAATTTCACAGCCTATTAATCATAGTAATTTTCTTGTTTTAAATAAAATTCTGTAAAAACTATCCTAATAAAGTTAATAATAAACTATCATTTAAACAACTAAAATAAATAAAATATATTATTTACTATATAATTAAACTAATAATAATAAAAATATATAATAAAATTTAAGAGAAAATATAATAAATATATAATAAAAATTGTTAATAAAATATAACTAATAAAAATTAACTAATAAAATATAATAATATTAATAAATTTAACTAATAAAATTTGCTAATATAATACTATTATTATTTATTATTATTATTATTTAAATCTTCACAATGTTATAAATAAGTAAATTTTTATTAGATATTTTAGATATATTCTTGGTTAATAAGAATATATTTAGCCATATATATAACTTTAGTTGCTTATTTAATAGTCTGCCTAAGGTTCTATACTATATACTATATCTGTAATCTAACTAAGAGATTACTTATTTAAACTTTTTGATGTCTTTTATTCTATATCACCACCATATACAAATAAAAAAATAGCAAATCAGATATAAATCAAACACCTGATTTTAAACTAATTACTAACTAATTACTATCTGATTTATATTTATTGTTGTACTAAATTATTAGTACAACAATTAACATAAATCAGACAGTAATTAAATAGTAATAAGTTAATGTTGTAGCTAATATTAAAATTGGCTAATACTAAAATTTAAACATATTTTGATATAAAATTTTAAAAAAATTTCAGAATGTTTTTTTATTACTTTTTTTTATAGTTAGGTTAGGATTTGGGGTTAGTATTTATAATTAAAAAGTATATGTGAATTCTAGCAGGATCTATGTTTTAAAATTAGAACCTCAAATTTCAGCATCAGTCAATTTCAGCATTAGTTGTGATAGTTAATAATTAGTTTAAAATCTAATGCCTGATTTATATTTGGTTTGCCATCTTTTTACTTGTAATAATTACATTAACTTATAACCCTTATACTGCTTTAATTAAAGACAATCTAGATCAACATCTACTATACTATTTGTGCTCTAATTTTATAAATAATTCAATAGAGTTCTCATATTATCAGATTATCTTAAAGGGGATATAGTATATATATTTTTAATCTTTCTATATTTTATACATTTTTAGATTAGGCTTCAAATATCTTCTGTAATAGCTAAAACTATCACTAATAATTAGAGCTAACTATTTTTTTTTTTTTTTTTTTTATAAGGTGTCCTTTGGAACCAAGCCTTATTGATGTTTTATCATTGATCACATAGATCTACATTTTTAGTTTACAGATATATATACCCACCAATTATTCTAAACTAAGTATCTTTATACCGAAGTGTTATCTACTTATCTTATCTAAGCTTGGTTACCCCGTTGGTTGCCCATGGGTCCTCACAGGTAGGTGAAGTAGATGCTCTCCAATCTTTCTATGTCCCACACATTTCCGGACTAAGATTTTTTGATAATTTACACCAAGTTCGAAAATGAGTACTTGCAAGCTGAGGCCACTACAGTTATTTACTACAGCCCTTGTAAAGTTCACCCAAATCCCAGTATCTACTTTATAGACTCCCTCCTATACCTCCGGAAACCCAAACTTCCAATCCAATAGTCCAGAAAGGCAAAACTCTTTCTCTGTTTTTTTTCGTCGGCCTGATTGATATTAGTGCTTTGCCAAACACCTCGGTCCTGTCCGGTTTTCCAGTATCCGGTTGATCATCCTTTACATAATAACTATTGTTATAGAATGAGTTGTAGTATTAGTTTTATTATTAAGTTTATTATTAGTTATTATTAGTATATTATTAGTT
>CAJVPZ010000623.1:0-17959 GCA_910592135.1 Racocetra fulgida | reverse complement strand
TAAAAGGATTGAAGAGTTTGAGGTCCTTTAAGAAGAGGAAGTTTATGATGTAGTAAATATTTGTTGTAGCATGCATCTAAGTCATAGGAGTCTAAAGATGTTGATGACGATTTGGACAAATAGTCTTCTGCAGAGGCGCTCGCCGTTTTAAGCCCGGTTCTCACAGCCGCGAAGAGTGACATAGTCTGTCCTGTGCGTTGGGTCTGATCGTTTTTATCATGGTTCTCCGCGTAAATGGACTTATCCACCCGTCCACTTACATCATTCTCTTTTAGAAATGGCACACAATTTGTGGAGGACATTAATGTTCTAAAAGCGGTGGCTGAATTAAACTAATTTATAAAAAATTAATAATTTATAAATTAAATTGTTTTAAATTTTAAATTTTATATATTTGTGAGCTGGGTGGGTCTAAATTTTAAAATAATTAAGCCAGGCCAGGCCAAACTAGCAAAAAATTTTAATATTAAATGTGAGCCAGACTGAACTTTAAAAATTACTAATTTGCAGGCCTTTAACTAGAGAGCTGCATTAAGCTAGCTTGTAATGCTATATCAAAACAACTTTGTTTTACTTTTAATAAAATTTTTAATAGCTTTAAACTAAGTACTTTCTTTTTTCTTTACTTCTTTTTCTTTATTCTCATCATTTTCTTTTTTAACTTTTTCTTTGGTTTGATCTTAACTATTTTCTCCTATCTAAATCGATTCTTTCTCTTTAATGCTAAGATTCAGCTTCTCTAAAATAAGATTTTTCCTTTTTTTTTTCTTTGGACTTATTCCTTTCTTCTTTCCTAATCATTTATATACACATAATTGGTTTCTAAATATTTTTATAAAAATAATTTCAAGCTGAGTTTATTGCTATATCTAAATAGCTTCTAAGTTTTTTTAAGCTTTTAACCACTTTAAGGATTCTTTTCACAACCTCCTTTTTGATCAATTCTTTGAGATTGCCAGCTCTGGTTTCATTTTTGTCTTTTTCTGATGAACTTTACAAAGTTCTCTTAAGTTGTACTTTGTCAAGGTAGCTATGAGTTTTTTCTGATAAAGCTGTTTAAACCAAGTTTAAGGCTAGCTGCTTTGCTTCTTTTCATTTTATTTCATAATTCTCACATATGTCAAGTGTTTCTGATCTTTTTCTTTATCTTTTTGCATATTATACATATTGAGCTATTGTATAATTCTAGTTTTCTGATTGATAATATTTTCAGTACTAGTAGTTTCTTATATAAGCATTTGACTAGCACATCTAGATATTTATTTTCCTTGAACTTGTATATTATATACCACTTTGATTTCTAATTTTTTTTCATAAAATAGGCCAGTATCAGGTCTATATACCATTTTCAGATTCTATCTTTCTTACTGTCAAAGAAGATTTCCATTTTACTCCTGTCTTAAGGTCAAGAATCATTTATAAGAACTCTTTTATAAGATCTTTTACTACTGTTTCTTCTTAGCATAAAGTGATATTTGACTTCTGAGAAGGTTTTTCTATAATTTTATCTCTATCTTCTATTCTAGATTCTAATTTTGCTAATTTGTCTACTTTATTGTTCTATCTATTATTACTATAATCTTTAATCTTTTCTAATTCTAGTTGTATTTCCTTCATTTCTACTATATCTAAAATGCATTTTACCAGATCATAATTTCTTTTTTTAACTATTTTTTTGCCTATCTATTTTGTTTCTTTCCTTCAACCTTAGTTATAGTTATTATACTATCTGTACAAATCTTGATCTTTCTTTTACCAGGTGTAATAAGCAATATGCATTAAAGATAACCTTTTTATTTTCTAATTGAAAGTTATTCAGAATATAATTTTATATATATTTATTACTTTAAAACTATTAAATTTTTTCTTTTAATAGATTTACATTTTCAAATTATATCAAAATTACAAAATTTAATTCAACTTAAACACATTTTATTCTTCTTTTTTTAATATATTTATTTGTAAAATTTAATTTAAGTTAATATATAATAAAAAAACATCATCAAAACAAAGTTTATATATAATTTTATATGTTTTTGCTATTATTTTATATAGTATATATAAAAATTTATACTATAATATATTGTATAACTAATATATGATTAGCAATCTAATTATATAATAATGAATTGTCATTTATAATTTTTTTAAATTAATAAAAAAATCTAATTAGAACTTTGATATTTATTATCTAATATTTATTTACTATAAAGCTCTATTTTTTTTCTCCAAGTAATATTTTTATTAACTAATTAAATTTTAGTATTATATTGAGATAAGATTTAACTTTACGCACCTACTCCCTAAAATACTAAAATTTTCAAGTTAATATTATATATATATATTTTTTTTTATAGTCAAAGTTAGCATCTTTGGCTTATCACTTTTATTAGATTTATTAGTATAATGTAGTGCTCTTTTCAAAGAGGCCTCAGACAAGTACATTCTGACGAGAGTACATTCTAACCATATCTGCATCTTTTAAGTACCTAATTTAATTAGTCTGTCTATTATTAGGTTCTATACTAGATGTTATACCTATAATCTACTATTATTTGAGTTATTTAATTAAACTCTCTAATCTGAGTTTCCTATACTAATATGTCTAACCAATCACCCAGAATATGTGATATATTTGTCAGTTCAAATTTCAGAATTGTTGTGTTTCATCTATAAGATAGCTATTTCTACCGCATTTTTGAGTATATCACTTGCTAGTATAGTCCAGTACCCACTATTACCATATTATCTAGTCTATTTTAATAATTTATACTGAGTCTGAGAACAAGTACTTGTGAGCCAAAGCTACTACTATTACTTACTCAGCTCTTGTAAAATTAATTCAAACTCTGGTATCTCCCCTTCAAAACAACCTGATATTTTTTTTTCAGTATTTTCTGGTCAGTCTTCTCAGACTATTAATTCAGATAGCCCAAAAGAGATACCAGTCTTGTGGTATCTGCTAATTCTTTTTCTTCAGTCGATACTCAAGCTAGCAACCTGATTAATAAAGCAACTTGCTAGATATTCTTGCTGTATCCAGTTATCTGGCCTTAGATAATTCTATTTTAGTAGCTACTATTAAAAGTCTGTGCTACCTCTCTATTCTGGTCTTGTCAAGTAAGCATCCATCTTTTCAGTTTCTTAGATTAATGTGATCATAAAGGACTTATCTTAGGTTTGCACCATCTAGTGTTGGCTTACATACTTTTATATAACTTATATATTGTACAAATACTCTATGATCTTCTAATCTTGTTGGTATTAATATTATATTTATAAACTATATTAACTTTATTAATATAAAAAAATCTAAACTTTGATTATATTGATATAATTAATTGATTATCTGTGAGTCAACTTGACAAAACACATAGTAAAACATAACTTAGATTACTATATAAATTATATATGCCTCAAATGCTACAATTGTTTAAGAAAAACTTTATTTCTTATTAAATTAATTGACCTTCTGTATTAAAAAAAAGTTGTAGAGCTCATTAAGATGCATCTATTAGTGGTTAGTTTATCCAAATTGGCTTAATAGATGTTAAGATATCATTAAAAAAATATGTCAATGACTATATAAAATTTTTATAAAAATAATATTTTGTTTCTATAGAAATTTTACATAGTTATTAACATGTTTTTTAATATATTTCAACATATACTAAGCTAATTTGGATGTTCTAACTACCAATATATGCATCTTAATAAGCTTTACAACTTTCTCTTAATACAGAAGGTCAATTAACTTAATAAGAAATAAAGTTTTTCTTAAACGATTGTAGTATTTGAGGTATATATAATTTATATAGTAATCTGAGTTATATTTTACTATGTGTTTTGTCTAGTTGATTCACAGATCATCAATTAATATAAAATACTAAATTAGTATTAGCTTATCTCTAAATAACTAATTAATAAGCAATTTGCAAGATACCTAGACAAAATTTTTTTATATATAAATTTTACTATAAATGTAAATATGCAATATTCTTATTTAACCTTTTTTTTATAAAGTAAATTACTTTTGGACTTCTAACAAAGTTGTAAAGCTCATTAAAATGCATTTAATAATAAAAGAACATTAAAATTGCCCTGGTAGTTCTTAAGAAATCTTTAAAATCCTTTTATTAATATATAAAATTTTTAAAAAAAATTTAATTTGTTTTAAAGAAGATTTCTCAAAAACCACCAAGCTAATTTTAATATTTTTTTATTATTAAATGCATCTTAATAAGCTTTAAAACTAGAGTGTGGTGACTTAGTGAAGTTGGTAAGTTGTTGCACTCTCAAGTAGCAGAACAAGAGTTCGAATCCCACTGGCGATGAAATTCGAATTTACGGAATGCATTAGGAATACTATATCCTATTGGGTTATAGAACCAGTAACGGAGTCGCATCAACTTGTACTGAGAGGTTCAAGGGAGACCTTTTCAAATTTGGAAGATCATTATACAATTAATAAAAAATTTTTTATATTATTTTACAATACTTTTTTAAGAATCTCGCATAACTTATCCTACTACAAAACGTTGACAAGTCTATTAAGAAAACTTGGAGTATTCGAACCATACTTTCACATATTTTTTAAATCCTTGTAAATCCCACATCGTTGTGTTGCTATATTCTAGCAAAGTTACATATAGAAGATATATAGTTAAAAGTATAAACCCATTAAGGTAACTAAATTTTGCATGTTAAATGAAGAAAAAAAGATAAAACCAAAAGCCAACAATTCAGCAAAGGTAATTGCCTAAGAATATAGATTTATTTAAATTTTATTATATATGTCAAATAAAATTCTTTTAACTAGAAATAATAGTAAATATAATTAACTATATAATTTTTTTTTACACCGTTCAGGAATTTCTGTGAATTATGTAAAGAATTAAAGAATTTCTGTGAATTATGCATATATATACTTAAGTGCTAAGATTGTAAATATTTTTAATAAATAATAAATATAATAACCGCACAGATACTTGGGTTTTAGATTAGATATAGAACAAATTATACTAAAGATTATTAAATTTTATTACGGTATATAGTTACAAATTAGTTTATTAGCCAATACACGGATGAATTAATAAAAAAACATACTTATATACTACAACAAGGTTTAGAGAATATATTTCTTATCTTAAATATTGGATATTTAACTTGATTTCACTTCAGTTTGTTTTATTTTCAAAAATTTTGATATTCTTTTACTTATAAAAATTTACGATTTTGAATAGTTGTTATATTTCAGAGATTTTCGACAATTTGTGTAACTTTTAACAGTCTCCCTTGGAACTGAGAAGTAGTGGAACATTTAGTGTAATGTATGAGTTACACAAAATCTGAGTAAAGCTACCGAATAAATCCAGCAGATTGACAGGATACAGAAGCCTGCTTGGCAAGTCCCAAGTAGAGAAGTAGCACAGATTTTCAATGGTACTATGTAAAAGATTATCACCCGGAAGTAATGAAAACTGAATAAGACCGAAGTGTTTGGCAAGACACTCCACTAACCAGGCCGCCAAGTGAGTAACCAGAGGAAAAGAACCCAACTGTGGGGATCAGAGCAGGTTACAGCCCTTCTGAACCATCTGAATTGGAAGTTTGGAGTAACAGAAGTATGGAGGATAGTCTGTAAAGTGGGTGCTGGGGTTTGGATAAATTCTACAAAGGCAGTAGTAGGTAATGGTAGCAGCTTCAGCTCGTAAGTACTTGTTCTTGGACTTGGTATTAGTTACTGAAAGACTAGATTAGTCAAATTGTGGGTAAAGAAAGCTCTAGCAACGATATCTCGAAAATAAAATAGTTCTATAAAGAGTAGATTAAGCATCTGGGACTTCTTGACTGACTTATATAACAAAGATATAATAGTGACACAGGTAGAGTTGCATTACAGAGGGTTTAAATAAGTAATCTCATAGTTGGATTACAGGTACAGCATCTAGTGTAGAGTCTGTAATAGGCAAACTATTTAATTAAACGCTCAAAAAGTGCAGGTATGGCTAGAATGTACTTTTTAATATAAGGGGTTCTTGTGAGGCATTAAGCTGCGAGTCCTCCACTTAACAATACTTGAATAAAGATCTTAGCCCCAAAGAGGCTAGTTAAAAAAAAAAATAAATAAATAAAAAACAAATAAGCTTTAAAACTTTTATTAGAAGTCCAAAAGTAATTTACTTAGTAAAAAAGGTTTAGATAGAGGTGCTGCATATTCGTATTTATAGTAAAATTTATATATAAAAAAAAATTTTGTTTAAATATCTTACAGATTGTCTATTAAAATAATAATTAAATTAATATAAAAAATTAAATATAACTAAACTAAATAATTGTTAACTTATTTAAATAATTTGATTAATCAATATTAAAAAAATTGGGGTTTGGATCCCGTAGCTTATTGGTTAAGCTTCCAAACCCCCACAGATAAGGTCAATAGTTCGAGTCGGGCTGGTGGCAAATTTTCGAATTTGTTACTATAACCAATAGAGCCAAATCGGATGCGAAGCCCTGTGGAAAGTCCAAGTGCAGTACGAGACCAGAATAAGGAGTTCCCGGAAGGAGACCTGGTTGCAGAGTGTGGGCACTACGTGTGATAGCGGCGTCACAGAAGGTCTAGGCTGTAGAAGATTGCGCGTATAAGTCCTCAGTTGGGGTGACTAAGAGGCAACACCAACATCCTATCACCTCTATATTTGGCAATACTAACATCCCTGCATCCAACTTGTGGGGTACTTGCTTAGAAGGATGATCAACGGATCGTATGAATAAGTCCTAAATATGGTATGGCATTAGATACTTGCTTGGAAGGGTGATTTAATACTACCAAAACTGGAGTAGTGAGTGAAGCGGAGATATGTAACTATGGGCTATGACAAAGAATCAAGCTTTAACTAGAATTGGAAGCACCTCTGGCATCGGTAGAATGACTATAGAAGGCTATTCGGCATAGAGAATATAACCTATCCCTGTACATCTAAATATACCAAATCGGAGCTCTGGTCACACCTATATGAAAGTCTATGATAAAAAGAGCTAGGATATACCAGCATGAATGCCACATCAACTAGAAATAGCTAGAAGTGATTTAGCTTGCCACTTAAGTAATTTCGTGGTGTTAAGCCAGTCTTTAACAAGATAGGTCATTAAAGCAAATTACGAAAGCCAATGGCTAGAAGTATATAGCCTTGCGATTGCTGTGCAACTTCAGGAGGTCCTCACGAATATAGTCCTGGCGAACACCATATAAGGGAGTACATAAGGGGGTAGAAGTTGTACAACTGCACTATACAACTTAGAAAACATCTAGACCTGGGGACGGCAAACCGTCGGTGGCAGCAGAGGCCTGACTTGAGATACGAGGTTAGTTTATCTGGGGGAGTAAGTGGAAGGATCTGCGGCATTCATGCAATGTACTGTTGTATAAAGGGATGCAAGCCAACAATGGGCGGCGCAAATACAAGATAAGTCCAAAGACCTGAAATGTGATACCAATGCTTCTCATGTGGGACTGGTGGCGGCAGCAGGCATCTGGCTTAAGATACGTATACAAGAGGCCACCTATAAGAAAGGTTATTTACTAGTACTAGTACGTACCGAATAACAGGCACACCAAATTGGGAGGCTGTAAAAGGACCGATTTCCCAAAAGAACCAATTTGGGAGTAATCAAGGTTTGATGATGAGACATGGAGGGAATATGGTAAGTAACTAGAAATAGTCTGAACACCAAATCCAGGTATAACCCAATACGTGGTGGGAATGTAGCATACTCTGGTAGGTTTAGGTCATGGATAATTGTCCAAAGCTTGTATTCTTAGATAGATATGTAGCCATATAAGGCAAATATTCCATCAAATATCTAATAAAGATACGAGGCAATGACCTCACCTTAACACTGAAAAAAAAAAAAAATTAAAAAAATTGAATAAGAAATTAATAAATAATTTATTTAAATTATCTGTATTGATTAACATAATGCAAATAAATAAAGTATATAGGGTGTAGTGACTTAGTGAAGTTGGTAAGTTGTTACACCTCCAAGCGGCAGAACAAGAGTTCAAATCACACTGGTAATAAAATTCGAATTTGCAGAATGTATTATGATAAAACTGTATAATATATTGATTAGGTTAGTACTTATAACCGTGGTCCAGTATCTGAAATTGGATTGCAGAACTTGCAGACCGCAAATGATTTATAAGTTTCCGCAACTAAAATCTGAAATGTATATACAGTTCTGCAACTAAATTTTGTGAATTTGCATATAAATATGTATATAAATACATTTATATGCACAACTAAATTCATATAATCTGCAAGTAAAGTTTTTTTATTGAGTTGCTGCCCACAACTAAATTAAAAATTAAATTTTAGACACTGCCTTGGTCTCTCCAACTCATATTGAGAAGTTGTGAAATATAGTATAATATATAAGTTGCACAAATCCTAGATGAAGCAGCCAAATAAATTTAAGGCATCAAAGGGTATGGAAGCCCACTTAGAAAGTTCCAAATAGAGAGATAGCACAGATTTTTGATGGCACTACATAAAGAATTATCATCTGAGAAATTAGATACTAAAGGCAAACTGAATGAAGACCAAGTGTTTAACAAAAGCACTACACCAACCAGGCCATCAGATAACTAAAAGAAAAAGTATTTATTTGAAACACCAAGAGACATCTACTAATTTCTTCTGATCCATTTGGATTAGAAGTTTGAAGCACTAATGATTGGTATCAAATTACTGTTGATAGTCTGTAAAGTGGATGCTGGGGTTTGGATGAACTTTGTAAGGGCAAAAAGTAAGTAATAGTAGCAAAGATAAAATGCTGCAAATACTTAGTTGTGGTCTAGATATGAGTTACTAAAAATCTAGATGATATATATTTAGAATATAGACTGCTTTAGTAGGTTTATCATGAGGATAAAGAACCCTTCTATATAGTAATATGTGTTCGCTTTAAAGTCCTGAGAGGCTTTCATAGCAATTCTTCTTTGGAGAGAATATTTAATGACACTAAGTTAATTAGAGTAGTAATACTTTTGTTAATGTAATAAAGTCAGAAGTGTTTATATAATAGTTATCCTAGTATTTAAACCATAAAGTTAATAAAATATGTCAGACCCTTAAGTGATCACTTTAATATTAAAAAAAAATAAATAAATAAAATATATAGTATTAATTGTAATAAAAGATATAATAAAATCTAGTAATTTTTTAAAAAAGAGGAGGTAAAAATTTAAAACTATATAAATTTACTATAGTGCAAATGTGGCCTGTACAAATCTAAAACTTTTTTATACTAAGTTAATCATCTTTTTTGCTTAAAAAACTTTGTAAAGCTTGTCAAGACACATCTAATAGTAGTTAGAACATCAAAATTGGCCTGATGAGTGCTGAAATATCTTTAAAAACTCTTTTTTTTACTATATAAACTTCTTTGCAAACAATAGTATTGTTTGCAAAGAATTATATAGTAAAAAAAAAGGTTTTTTAAAGATATCTCAGCACTCATCAGGCCAATTTTGATGTTCTAACTACCATTAGATGTGTTTTGACAAGCTTTACAAAGCTTTTTAAGCAAAAAAAGGTGATTAACTTAGTATAAAAAAAGTTTTAGATTTGTGCAGGCCACATTTGCACTATAGTAAATTTATATAGTAATCTGAGTTATATTTTACTATGATCACTTTCTGGCTGACTCGTGAATTATCAATTAAGATATATATTAAGAGGAAAGAAGAGAAAATAAGCTTAAGAATGTAACAACTTAATAAAGTAGTTAAGTTGTTACATCCCAAGCAGTATGTTAATAGATTGGAGTTCAAAACATATTGATAATGGAATTTCGAATATTTGCTTATATTGTTACAAAATAGATTTTAGTATAAATTTTATTTAGTTATTTTTAGTTATAAATATTCAATACTTGTATTTTTATATAGAAAATTTTTTAGTTTATATATAGTGTATATATATGTATAACACAAATGTAGATCTGATAGATAAGTATAAATTTATTTTTTTTATGCTTTTTGTTTTACTTTATTTTAACATCTATTTTTAGATAATGATATCGTTCAGATTTGAAGATCATTTTTGTTACACCTTGTTTGTCATTGATACCATTAGGAGAGAATTGTATTTGCTATTGAATTGTCAAAGTCATTGGAGCTGTCACTTTCAATATCATTTTTCTCGATGTTGTTGTCTTCGTTGTTGTTATTTGCAAGTTTTGTTCACATTTCATTGCCTTTGGCAGTGTTGTTACACAACAGTTGTAGACAGTAAGTTTGGACACTTTAGACAATTTTGAACAATTAAATAAATTAAAATTACTCAAAATTTTATTAAGATAATATATATTATTTCTTAAGTAAAATATGTTCAGCATCTAAAAAAATATATAATCATATATTTTTTAAACAGATTTATTAATTATTAAAGCTTAGATATACTCTGGACACTTGTGGACACTTCGACACTTAGACGTTAGACAGTGCCAAAAAAGCCTTTAGATAGTTAAAATGTATATTACTGCCTTTAGTATACACACTTAGATCAATTTTCGTTAGCATTTTGATACTTTAGAGTTCATCGTGTTAGGTTATTTTTTTAGATCTGTAAAGTTGTTGTTGTGCCATTTCTTTTGTTAGAGTGATTTTTCTGTTATTTTGTTAGAGTTAGGTAGCTAGGGTTTATTGGTTAGGATTAGTTGTTAAGTTTAAAAATAGTTATCAAGGTTGGAATAGTTATATCCCTCTTTTTAGGTTTGTTAGGATGTCTCTGGGCTTAAAAATTCTGGTGAAGTATATTTCTGTTGTTTCTTGCTGAATTTTCTAATATTTTGATGTACTTACTAATGTTTTGGTTTTTTTTTTGTAAGTAACAATAGATTAAAAACATTTAGCGAAGTTGTTACTCCAATTATTGAGCATATTTTAAAAAGTATGATTTGTTGTTTTGGTTGTTTTGCTTTGTAGATACATTTTACTAATGATTTTTTTTTTTTATAAGTAACAATAGATTGAAGATGTTTAGCAAATATGATTTGTTGTTCTGGTTGTTCTGATCTGTGATATGCTTTACTAACAACTTCTTTTTTTTTCTTTGTAGGTAACAATAGATTGAAGGCATTTAGTGAACTTGTCTTTTAGAAAGTATGATTTGTTGTTCTGATTGTTTTGATCTGTGATGCACTTTACTAACAGCTTTTTTTTTTTTGTAGATAACAATAAATTGAAAGCATTTAGCGAACTTGTCTAAGCATATTTCGGGAAGTATAATTTGCTATTCTGGTTGTTCTGATCTTTGATGTACTTTACTAATGACTTCCTTTTTTCTGTAGATAACAATGAATTGAAGGCGTTCAGCAAACTTGTCATTCTAATAGTTAGGTATATTTCAGGAAGTATAATATGTTTTGGTTGTTCTGAATAGTTAATACACTTTCTAATTCTTCTTTTTTTTCTTTGTAAATAACAATGAATTGGTTTGATTAGTTATGTAGTCTTTCTGTTTATGCTATATTTAGCATTATTGCTTTATTGTTGATATTATTGATGTTTTATCATTTTGTATATCGTTGATATTTTTAAGCTTGTTGTAATATAATGGTATCTGGTTAAGATTAGGCAAGTTTGTTAGTGTTGATAGTACAGTATTAGATTAGCATTCTAGAATAGTTGTTACACATTAGTATTTTAAAAATATTTGTTATATAATGATGATCAAATATGTACGTAACAATAATATAATAATATACAATAAGTCATAAAAAGTTTATTGTTATAATTTAGTATTATGGAATTTTATGAATCGTAGTATATTTGATTTTATAAATTTAATTAAACAATATGTAATTATATGATATGTGTATATACACATAGTGTACAAATAGAAATACTCTTTTATATATATAGTTAAAATAATATTTATTATTATATATTAGTTATTATATTTAGATAATATATTTTATAGTAGTTGTTTAGAAATATTCTAATTGGTTATTGAAAGTGTAGCACAGTACATGACCTCATATAACCTAAGGTGATACAAAGTTACACAAAATAATAATTTAGATTACACAAAAGTATTATACAAGAAAGTAACACAAGTTTACCTTCTTCCTCTATACGAACACCTTTTTCTTCTGCATGAACATCTAATTCTTCTATATAAGTTCTAAATGTTTTAAACACAAAATACTGTACAGCAAAGTTCTTTAATTTTCTCACATGAGATATAATAAATATAAATATAATAAGTAATGTTTATAATTCCTCTATTTCATTCAGCACAATCACCTTCTTCACTCAATATGATTACTTACTTCTCTTAGCATCAGCAAAAAATATATAGAAAAATTTTCAAAAAAATTTTTGTGCCAAAATTTTTCGAAAAAATTTCGTTTATTATGAAAAATTTCAAAAATTTAAATTTCGAAAATTTTAGAAAAAATTTTCAAATATTGCAAAAAATATTGCAAAAATTTTCGAAATAAATTTTACAATAAAATTTATAATATTGCAAATATTTTCAAATATTTTCGAAAATTTTCGAAAAAATACAAAAAATTGCAAATAATTTAAATTGCAATATTACACTATAAATCAACAATTAAATAAACTTAATAATCAAATATACATTATTTCATAATTTTGATGTTTATTGAATATTTTCGAATATTTTCAAATATTTCGATTTTATTTTATACTTTATTATTATTGCATTAATATCAATTTAAAATTTCTTTTTTCATTTTACTTTATGATATATAATAAACTAATATAAATTAAAAGCAAAATTATTAATATTTTTATTAAAAAAATTTTGTAAATTAAAAAGCTAAGAATTTTTTATCATCTTCAAATTGTTTTCAGCTTCTTTCGATTACTTGTATGATTTCAAAAAAAACAAAAAGCAGCACTATTCGTTAAAAAAAATAAAAATAAAAATTTACACATCTTCAGGTTCTTCTTCATTTTCGGATATATCTGAAATTATTTAGATATTTTTCATAATTAATATATTAAGGTTTTCAAAACATTAAATTTTTTTTAATTATTTATTTGTATTATAACCTTTTTTAAGTCTTTTTCTTGCCTAAAAAAAAATAGTTTTTTTTAATTTTTCAAAAAATTATCTTTTATTTTTTTTAAATATAATCTTACTTTTTCGAAAGTATATGCATAACTGCATTTATTGCTTTCTGCCTTTAAAATTTATAGAATTTTATATTTAAATTAAATATTTTAATTTAGTAAATTATGATATTGTATTTTAAAATTACTAGCATTTATAAGATAAATTTACCTTTTCAGATTCATTGGTAATATTTTTATCTGATTTATGTTCTTCTAAATCTTCACTTTCTTCGGAGCTAGAAGTTTTTTCTTCAGAAAGTGGCAATGAAAATGCTTCACCTTTTTCTAAGATATGCTAATATATTTGAAATAATTCGATTTTAATAAAATAATAATAATAATAATAATAATAATCATAATAATAATAATAATAATAATAATAATATATATTTACTAAATTTCTTGCAATTTTATTTTTAACGACGTTTTCAAAAATTGTTATTTTTTCATAATATGGATCTAAGATCGTTTGATATACAGCAACTGCATCACTTGAAGGCCAAACTTTTTGCAATATCTGAGACATATAAGTATTCTCGGAATTATCTACAATTCTTGCAAAAAGACGCTTGTAGCAGAACTTAGTTTTATCTGAACGCTTCCAGTATAAAACTTCTTCAGGGTTAGCTTTGCTGTTAATAGATTCCAAAAGATCCCCAAATACAAAAAACATAGCTTCTTTAATCTTAGTAGTCAAAGAACTCTGCAATAATCTGTGCTTTTCCAAAAGCTAAGTATAATATTAATTTAGTAAATTATAATTTAGTCTAAATTTTTCAAATATATTTGAATAAATTAAAATATAGTTAGATATTAATCATATTTGATTAATTTTAAAAATATTTGAATATATTCGAATATATTCGATACAATTAGAATATAAAATTAAATATTTAAAATAAACTAAATGTTTACTACTTCATTAATATTTTTAGCATAATATGCTTTTCATATTTTCTTTGACATTTTATTGAAAAAGTCAGAGTAGTTAGTTCAAAGATATACTTCTGTTGCCGACTTGAATTCTTCTTCTTTTAGATATATAGAATATTCTATAAAGGATTTAGCGGTTCCCTTCACAGTTTGCTAATATAATAATATGTTAGATTAAATTATAAAAGAATAAATAAATTACAAAATAAAAAAAAATTACTTCTTGAAATGTTTTTTCATTCATAACATCAAAATTCTACTTCAATTTTTCCTTAATTTCCTTTAATCTATTTTCAACCTGAACAAAATGTGAAGTTAGTTGCTTAATCTGATAGATTATCTCACCTTGATTTTCTAAAATTTTAGCTAATGTTCTTTCAGGTACTAGTTTATAAAATTAATTAAAATTAATGAAGTTTAAATAAATCAATAAAATTAAGTATAATTTAATTATGTTCGAATGTTTGCGAAGATTCATAGGAATGTGAATGGGTATTACCTTTATTTGCCAAGATTTTTGAATGTTTCAAGACTTTTTCATTATCTACTAATCTTTCTGCACTTTTTTCACTTGTATTTCCTTTATTTTTCTTGCTTTTGTCATTCTTGGAGCTTTTCTTGGAATCTGATAACAAACTAGCGTACATCTTAAACTTTCAAAAAATTTTAAATAATTTAAAACTTATAAATAAATTAAATATTTATTATAATTAGAAATTTATTATAACACTTATCTAATAGAATAATTGTAAAATAATTAAAAAAATTTAGTAGTAACTTATAAAAAAATAAAGATAAAAATAAGTTAAATAGTTTAAAAAATTTGAAAAACTAAAAAAGATGCTAATAAATTTAAAAATATTAGAATAATTAAAAACTTCAAAACAAGATTTTGCAAACTTATAAAAAATAAAAAGCTTAATGTTATTTTGTTTCTACTGTCTTGAAAGTTTTGCGAATTATTGCGAATTGTTGTAAAATTTTTCTAATAGATGCAAATAGTTGCAAATAGTTGCGAATATTTGTGAAAACACCAAGTCACGTAAGTTGTTAATGTCGAAAATTTCTAAGTTTATGAATATTAAAACAATTTTGATTATTGGTCTATTTTATATGTTGATTGTTGATCTATTTTGATGTTAGTTGTTGATCTATTTTCTATTTCTATTTATTTATATATACTTTTCCTGTATTTTTTTGCATATGTATGTACGTTCTTTTCAAATTTTTTTATTAAATACAATCTATTTCAATTATAGCAAAAATTTTTTATTTTTTCTAAAAAAACTTATACAATGCATTTTTTTATTTTTTGATACGTAATTTTCTTACAGACATACATACATATAATTTATATATTGGTTAGACATATAAATAATTAACATAACGAATTAACTACTTTAAGAATAACAATACAATAAATTACATATTTTAAAATTTATATTATTAATTATTTATTTTTAATAATTTTGCATTTTTTCGAATTAATTGCATTCACTATAACTAAAGTTATTATAACGAATTATACTTTGAGAACAAAATTAATATATTAATTTTATATGCAAATAAATTTTATTTTTTTTCAAAATACTAATTATTTTAAAAATTCATTAATAACTTAATGTATTTGAATAAATTTTGCGTAATTCTAATTTTTTAGATTTATCTAAAATTAATTAAAATCTATTTTTTTCGTTTAAATATATTTACATATATTAAAAATGTTTTAATATAAATTACATTAATATATCATACCGAATAAAAATTTAAGAAAAATTATTAGTACTAAATATTTAAGCAGTATAATAGACTATTTTACATATATTCGCATATATTCGAAATGGTTATACTACAGAATCCTGATATTCAAAATCCCAACATACAAAATCTCAACAAACAAAATCACGACATCAAAATCTTGACACTGCCAAAATACTTATAATAGCACTATTAAGATTTTGGCAGTGTCGGGATTTTGTTGTTAAGATTTTGTTTGTCGAGATTTTGTATGTTAGGATTTTAAATGTCAGGATTCTGTAATATAACCATTCGAAATTTTTTAAGAAAATTTATACTAATTAAATAATTAGCATAACAAAATTTTTTTGCAACTATTTAAATTTTTCGCATTATTTAAAGATATTTTAAATAAATTTATCAAGTTTATTTTAAGATTAACTAATTTATTGTAAATTATCATAATGAAAACTAAAATAATCATAATGGTAACTAATATTATTTTAATATAACTAAAGTTATCATAATGAATAGAGTATTTAGCAATTTACAAATTTTTTTAATAATTTTGCATATATTTAAATTAATAAAAGAAGTATTAAAATTTATAAAGTTAATGTAACAAATTAAATACTTTAGAAACAAGATTAATTACTTTTCAGAAAATATAAATAAGCTGATAACTTCATATTCATTTTCATATTAAATTTTTGTTTTACTAATAATCAAACATTTTAAATCTATTTACAAATTCTTATAATCAAAATATCCTATTTTTCAAAAATGACTAGCTTTAAGTATACCTTCTGTGACCGCACTTTTTCAACTCATAGTGAATTAAGTAGACATATGTCTAAGTGTATTCTATCATATAATGGATGCCGAATATGATCAAGATGATTTTTTTGATATTGCTGAAAATAAATTAAATAGTGAATTTTCTTCTAAAAAATTTTATTTAAAGACATTAACTTTGGCAGTACTTCAAAATCATTTAATGAATTAGAGCCTAATCAAAATGATTTTAAAGGTTATACATATTCTCTAAATTTATATAATATAGAAGATTCTTCTAAATATTTAGAAAATATGTCCTTTGAATTAGAAGAAAATAATACTAATTTACTTTAAGACTTCGAAAATACATTGCAAGAATATAGAGATCTTTCTGAAGAAATTTATAATAATACTAAAATATCCAAAAATATTCGAAGTAATTCTGATAATGATGAAGTTAATCACGAATATGATAGTTTTTTTAATGAAACTTATACTGATTTGATGGTTTTGGTTACAAAATACAAGCTAAGTAATGCTGCCGGAAATGCTATTATTTCATTTTTTAATAAGCATTCAAATCATTCTTCATCGCCATTACCAAAAATATTACACAAGAAAAGCAGTATATAGATAATATGAAAAGTAATTTAAAATATAAGAAAATGAAAGTTTTTGAACATGATAATACTAAGTATTTCTTATACCATATGCTATTAATTCGATGTATTAAGAAAATTTTAGAAATTTCTGATATATCACAAAATTTTGCGCTTGAATTTGAAGAATTATATAAAATTACTGAGGTATTATTTTAATATTATTTATTAAAATATTTTTGATTTTTATTAATTTATTTTTTTTAAAGAATAGTAAAGAGTATATTTATAAAGAGCAAAATAATGGAATATAGTAGAAGACTACTCAAATTACTTTACCTATAGGTTCAAAAATTTTATCAATTATTTTATATTCTGATGTTACAAATTGTGATACATTAGGCAAAACTCAACTTCATCCAATATATTTGTTATTGGGCAATATACCTATATAGTGCAGAAATAAACAGGATGCAAAACAATTATTAGATTATTTGCCAATAATCAAATCATCTAACTTGGACAAAAATACAGTTAGATAAACATTTCATAAATGTTTAAAAATAATTTTAGAACCAATTCAAGCATATTCGGAAAATGGAATTAATTTGTTACTTAATAACAAATATATCTGGTTCTATCCAAAAATTTCAACAATAATCGCAAATTGGTCAGAAGCTGTAACATTTTGTTTAACATATAAATCAGCAAGCTCGAATTTTCCTTGTCATTTTTGTTTAATAGATAGGGATAATTTAGC
>CAJVPZ010000622.1:0-17970 GCA_910592135.1 Racocetra fulgida | reverse complement strand
TATTACAACAATTTATAATTTAATCTAAGCATACTTATTGTAATTTCTGCAAATTAAGCAAAGTTATAGCAAAGATATGATCTTTTCTTTAATGCTCTGGTGAGAGTTCTTCTTCTCTAAGTAAGCCTTTAGAAAAAAGTTTACAACGTCATCTATTTTGAAAAGATGTTGAAGTAATTGTATTGGTATTGTTTATTATAGAAGTAAGTGGTTGAGATTCAACTATATTAGAAGCGGTGGGATCAGGTTCAATTCGAGTTGATTCAGTTGATGAAATTATTAACAAAAGGTTTGTTTAATTTTGAACAAAAGAATAACGAAATTAAAAAAAAAAATCATTTAAATATTTATTGATTCAAGTTGATGTAATTGATTTAAACTAAAAAAATCATTTTAGATTAAATATTTATTGATTCAAGTTGATGTAATTTGATTTGAATTAAAAAAACATTTAAATTTTATTGATTTTTTTATTTGGGTTGGTGTAGACAACCTTGGGTTCAGGTATTTAATTCAGGTCATCCAAACCAGGGACATGGGGATTTTGTGATTTTCTGTGATTAAAATAAAACTATAGTTTTTTTCGATTATAGTAAATCACAGTAAATCACAATAAATCACAATAATCAGTAAAAAATAATTTGGTAATAAATACTAAATTATGAGGTAACAAATACAAAATATAACTAAGTTTATTATATTAAAATTTAATAAAGATATTAAATTAAAATTTAATAAAGGTTGTTATTATTCAAATTTAAAAAAATATCATTATTATATTTATTAAATTTAATAATCATTATTATTTTCAATTAAACCATTTTTTAAATAACAACTTATTGTCATTATGGGCTTAAAACCAAAATGTATTTTATTGCATAGTTGAGTAATTGAATTTAGTGATAATTTTGTAAATGATGATAGCAAGTTAATGTGTCAATTTTGCTATTATAGTATTGATTACAATGTTCGGTTAACAATCACAGCACACATTAATAGCAAAATTCACAAAAACAATAAAGTTGCAGCAAATGTAACTACACAAATATGACAATTAACAATTTCAACAGTAGTACAAGCTTCAAATTCTAGAAAAAAAATAGTTTTAGAGCTTGTAAAAGCATTTGCTGAGGCCAATATTCCTCTTGAAAAAATTAACAAGCTGTTACCTTAGATTAAAGAAAATGTTTGTAATGGTGATGCAGTTCAATTTGCAAATACTTTGCATAAAGATTACATACCAAATGTTTTTAAAACAAAAATTGATAAACTTTAAACATTTTTTAGTTGTAAAAAAATGTTAATAATTATAGATAAAACTTCAGATTCATATGCAAGAAGTGTTGTAAATATAATTTTTTCTTATTGTAGTACTACAAAGTTAGTTGAAGTGGGCTTTTTAGATTGGGTTAACAATACAGCTATTGAACAATTAATTATTCAAGCTCTCATCAAATAGTCAATCTCTCTTGAATCTCTTTGTTTAATGTTTTCTAATTTTGCAGCATATATGAAAAAATGTTTTCAGGATATTCTTAAGCTAATAATGCCACAACTAATCTATTGTTCCTGTTTAGCATATAAAATAAATTTAATTGGGTTAATATAATATACAGTATTTTAATTATTATTATTATATTATTAAGAACATAATAATCTATTTGGTATTTTAGAAAAGCTTGAATTTTTGTTGATTATTTTGAAATTAAACAAAAATTACTTAGCTATATTAAGCAAACAATAGCTTATTTTAAGATGCATCATAGTCATTATATGCAGACTCTTCAATTAATACATCAAAAAAAATTTCTCTTTCATCAAAAACTCGATGAAATTCATAGTTTTGCATAGCATTTTATATTGATAAATATCTTGACTATATTTGTATTTTTTATTAAACAAAAAATACCAAATATTCAACAACAATTATTAATGAAATTATAGCAATGCTTACAGATCTTTAAAATTGTGAACTTATTAAAATTTACTTACAATTGATTATTACATATGTGCAAATTCTTGTTTCAAGCTTAGATTTTTTTCAAATTGATACAAATCCCATATTTCCTTTTATTAAAACATGACTTTTTCATCTTAGTCAGTTCCTGAATCATAATAGAAGTTCTACTAATTTTGGTAATGAACTTTATTTATTAATAACCTCTCTTAATTTTCATGTTGAATCTTTTATTTCAGTATTTCAAAGTGCATTCAAAAAAGCCTACCAGAAATATAAACATCATATTATGAATTACTCAGTCTGACCACTTTTTAAAGCATCTCCAGCTTTTGATCCATAATTTATTAATCTTACAACAGCCAATTGTGACATTCTATCTTATAGCCTTATTTCTGAATTAACAAATCTATCAATGAATTTGATACAAGAATAAAGCATATATATGAATTTGAATTTATCAACAATACAATTCGACGATTTGAAAGAAATTTAGAATAAAGTAGCTTATCAATTGCCAAAATTAAATATGATAGCAGAAGATTATATTTGGCTACCTATTTCATCTGCTACTATTGAAAGAAGTTTTTCTGACTATAATGATATTTTAGCTGATGATTGACAAAACTTAAGCAAAGAATCACTATGAATGTTAAACATATTGTATTTTAATAGCACTTAATATTAAACTGACTTTTTTATTTTTTATTTTTTTTAAGTTATTGCAATTGCTTCGATTATATTAAATAGCTAGCAAATATTTTAGTATTTTGTTTAGCAAAGTATAATAAATGTATTTTTTATTTTCTTATTTTCTTTTTTTTAAATATATGTTATTATGAAAATAATACTGTAGCAGCAGTTTGCACATGACAACAAATATTTTTCTAATAATTATAAAGCTTAAACAGTCAAAATGAAATTTAGTTCAACTTTTTTTTTTTTAAAAAATCGCAAGTTGATAAATTTATGTAAGTATAAATAAACATAATTAAATCTGTATTAATTAATCAGCGGTAAATCAAATAATTTACTGATATCAAAAACATATTTTACTAAATTGTATCACAAATTCCACAGGTCCCTGATCCGAACTAAATCAACCCTTTCGGAGCACGAATTAGGACCAGTCTTAATAGAGACCGAGAAGGACTGGACGGAAAATCCAACCCTAGTTGAAATCACTAATCCATTTTTGAAATCTAGTTTTGAAATTTTTGAAATCACTAAAACATTCAATCCCGTTCATTTCATCGACACTCATTTGTAAATACAACACTTCACCGACAATCAATTCGCTGACGTATTTATTTCACCGACAAGGTAATTCTGGTTATTGTCTTTAGAGTCAGGGTAGAATTAGAGTTAAGGTTAATGTAATTTATAAAACAAACTTGTCTGTGAAATGAGTTGTCGGTGGAATAAACTGTTAAATGAACTTGTCGGTGAATAAGTGCTAGTGAAATAAAGTAAACATATCGGTGAATTGACTGTCAGAGAACTATTGTGTCTAAGAAATGAGTGGGGATGAAATGTTGTATCTACGAACTGAGTGTCAGTGAAATGATACAGAATCTTATTATTGACTTGAAGAATTAGAATAATGGTCACTTGCTTGGAATTTTTCAAAGGATAAAGTTAAAGCTATAAACATAGTGCATTAATATTAGGAATATTAAAGCATTATAGTTTTATATAAGCTAGCAGTTGAATTTGAAGCCATACGTGTCTCATTTATCCGCTTTTATAATCAAAAATTTGCACTTTCGGTTTTCTCTAATGAATCAAGAAACCTTCAAATGTCAAATTTTCAAAGTATTTAATTAAATTAATAAATATAGAACCAATAAAATTACATGACATTTATAAATCCCCAGGAAACATATAAAACTAAAATCAGATTGCTATTTCCTTAATACGCAGCTTAGCGTCCATTGTAATCTTAAAATTTGTATTTGTAAATGATTGTAAAGTCATATAATATCCTTTATTTGCATTAGATAAATATTTGTTTAAAGTTATCAGTATTTTTACTCTCAAAACTATAAATTTCTTGCTTACTTTCGTAACTCCACATATTCCGATTAGGGATTGGAACCGCCTAAAATTTTTCTTAATCGTTTAATCGTTTAATCGTTTAACCGTTTAACTTGGCCGGCATTAAGATAATTCCGGCCCACGACCAACATAATTCTGCCCGGAATTATGGAGCAATTTTTAAACGGTTAAACGGTTCCAATCCCTAATTCCGATGATATTTGTATGGTAGTCAACTTTTCATAATAGTTTAAGCTTTTATCGTATAACCACCGTACATGAAATAAAGCCCAAGAGCATTATTTCGGAACAAATCGTTTGAAGAGATAATAATTAATTTAGCCGAAGACTTTTAATCACAAGAAATTGTGATTTTCATTCGGCCAAATTAATTATTAACTTTCTTCAATTACATATTCTGAAATAATGCCTCTGGATGTTATTTCGCGATAGAAACTTATTAGTATATCGTAAAGTAATTCAAGCTTTAACATAACAAAAATCTCATTAATAAAATCTACAATAATTTTTTCGTTTATTTAACTTGATTTTATGATTACGTTCTACTAAGCCTAAAAACCAAAATGGCAACAACCAATCAGATCTCTAAAAGTAGACCCGATGTTAGCTGTTAGGTCGCACGTGGCTCTTTAGCCAATCACATCACTTTAACGTAGAGACATAGAACTTCAATGTATAGATGATTAATATAATATGGGTGTTGGTAAGAGAAAACCTGTAAACCAATTCATTGATTTTCACTCTGGCGAGCTCAGCCCCTGAAAAATTGATACCGCGATGATGACATATGATCGAAATACGTATACAATTGTCGTTCTAGTTGTTTCTATATCACGTGTTACTTTGGTTATTATAAGAACTAGAACGACGATTGTATACGTATTTCGATCACATGTCATCATCGCGGTATTAATTTTTCAGGGGCTGAGCTCGCCAGAGTGAAAATCAATGAATTGGTTTACAGGTTTTCTCTTACCAACACCCATATCATTTCTCAATCTTTCATTATACTTTTAATATCAACCAACTTTTAAATATTTCTTCAGACCATTATTGCGGTATTTCAAAAATATGGTATTACATCAATTATATTTGTATCTATCATACAATGCACACTGTTAGCATTAATGAAACTCTGGAATATATAGACGAGTTCACAAGGCAAACTCGAAAATACTCGTAAAAGCAGAAAGGAAGGATATAACTCATCGAGATATCTTTATTTAAAGTTTTAAAAATTTTTATTCAATTTGGTTAGGTACTTCATCGAGATAATTTCATTTAAAGTTTAAAAATTTTGACACATATTTTTGATCTATGCAAAATTCTTTTAAATTCAAACAAAAAGTTATGAATCTATAGAATTCAAATAAAAAATTTTCATCAACTTTGATTAGGTACTCATCGAGATATTTTCATTTTAAATTTTAAAAATTTTGATGTAATTTGTACTTTTGATAAACGTGATTTATTCTTTAATTTGTTTGATCGATCATTTAACCTACTCCTGGAGATGCATCGCTATAATAATTTTCTAAAAAAATATTAAATAATTTAAATTTTTTAAAAAAGCAAATTCTTTATATAAATTTGTGAGTATTGTTTACAATTTTATAAACTAAATAAATCTCAAAAAAAAAATAGTAAAAGATACGTACTGTATATTTTAAATTGCAAAAAATTTAATTTTAAAATATTTAAATAAAATTTTTTATATAATAATAGTTACAGTAGCTAATACTTTAAAAAAAAGATTTTATAAAAAAAAATGTTTATAGAAAAATGTTGTAAAAATATAGTCAAATCTAACCTATTTAACTAAAAATCTAAAACATGCTAATTTTCTTATAGCTATTTTCTTGAAACTTGGCTTTCGAAAGTATATTTTATCATTGACTTATCCTAAAAACATTTCACATTCTAGATCCGATAAAATTTTGTATGAAAATAATAAAAAATAATAATAATAATAATTTTGTACATATAAATAATGTTTTTATAGAGCTATGAAACAAACTTATTAAATGAACAGAATAAAATCGTTATTTTACACATTATGGTTCACATTAACCATAGGAGTATTCTCAACAGGGAAGATTGTTTCATACTCAATATTTACACGGACAGTATTAGCTGTAAGATCAGAAAGGGCATCATTTATCTCAAGTATTATCAATGCATTATCACTAAATAGTGAAGCAAATTTAATACTCATACAAAAACCGAGTTTTAATACGTTTATACGCCCATTTCCAAAAGCTCTTCCATCCATTCCACTAACATACTTTTCGTAAGATGTAACCCACCAGAATTTCCAATTAACAGTTGGATTTTCATTTTCATTGTAACGAGAAAAAAGGTCGTTTAAAAGATTAGTAAATTGCATAGCACGCTCCGCAGCATTTCTTTCGATCATAAATTTAGCGAAAAAGAATAGAATAGAACATATGGTAGTGCTTATAAAGAAGCCAATCAATGGCATAATTAGAATAAAGAGAATTGTAATCAAAGTGGCACCAATGGAAGCTATTGAATATAATAAGTATTTTGTTTTTGGACTCATTAGTTCAACGCCTTTGACATGATTATTTATTTGATTAAGTCTAGAGGCGAATTCTTCACGAGATAAAAAACCGTGAAGGTCAAGACACCAGTCTGCTTTAAACGAATGACCAGGTTGACAATCACAACAAGTATCAGATGTATGCATATAAAGAGGAATTAAGACAGTTTTCATGGTGTATAGTAAAAATTCAAAATAATCTGGTTAAAATTTGAGAAAATGTTTAAATCAAAGTGTGAAATTAAGTATTTTTGACTCCTGGCTGAAGATCAAACTTGTATACATTAACAAAGCGGATTTTCAAACTTGTATACATTATCAAAGCGGATTTTCAAAATTGGATACTGCTAACTATAATATATAAAGTTAGAAAATTTGGTTTATTCTATGACCGTCTATAATTATTTAACCATCTGGGATAATTAGACAATCTTAACAAAGTTGGAAATTGTATAAATTAAGATTTAATTATATTACAGTATCCTGTTATCTGATCGCCGATGCTATCTATGTTTCATACTGGATCACTTTAAAAAGAATTAACTATATTTGTATCTGTAGTACGTAAGTTAACGTCTTTCTAGAGTTGCAACTTTGGGCACCTGAAGGTGGATTTGGGCAAACTAAGTTCCCAAAATTGCATGTATTTAAGTAGTAATTTTAGACAAGTACGTGTGTTCTATTTTAGGTGTTTGTCAAGGCATTACTCACAATATGAGCATCATTTCATGAACCTTAAAAAATTTCGTACTATTTTATTAGAATCAAATTTGTCCATTGTTTGATTAGTAGATCAATTTTTCGGCTAATTATAGTCTGAATGTACTATGCCTGATTTGGATTAGAGTAGCACGTTCAAAATATTCAAGACAGGTAAAACTGAATACAGTGGTTTCAGATGTAGTTCAAAATTTCCAGAATTATATGTTTAAAAAAATAATCTAATTATCTTAATATCTGTTAAGTCCATTTAGGTTAGGATTAAGGTAAGTACAGTATTATATGTTAAATTGCATTCTATACATATTTTTGTTAGTGTCAGTTACCGTTTGGTCATTTTAGAAAATTTGTACTGCAATTGAAAATTGGCATTAGCGTCCACTTATTTTCGCCAATCAGCGAGTTCAATTGTTGAATATGAAAATTTTTATTTAAACCCTTGACGCACTAATTAAAAACACAATATTGGGAACAAAACTTCACATATGAGAAAAAATGACACTTCACTTCTATATCCCTTAAAACTAATTGGATTTCGATCACACACGATACATATATCCAAAAGGCGTTATTTTCTACGCAAACCGGAAATAATTTATGAACACGGTTGTCTGGTCAAAAGTTTTTATGAATTAATTTACAACCTTAGAAAAAGGTTGAGTATTATGCTGTTTTATCCCTCAGCGTGCGGTCAAAGCCAAACGCGATACAAGAATGTAAAGTTTTGTATTACCCGACGAGCTTACCACCCTTTGTCCCGTTGTTTTTTAAACAAAACATTATGAGATCAATTCTTGAAGCTGTAAAAAAAAAAAATCTGCTGAAAAGTGATTTATAAATAATATTAATATAGCGGTCAACGATTTAATCTTTATCTAATTTATCTGTTGACAATCAATAATTTGAACATTTTTTTCACTCAAAGACTTTATTCTGTACAAGACTATATGCATGTAAAACAGATAAAATTTTAAATTTATGTAATATGTGATCAAAAATCATTTATTGTTAAGCATAATATAAGATGTATGTATAATTTTATATTTCTACAGTTATTTACACTGGAAATAAACACTTGTAAAAGATCGCATAAATTATTGCAAAGAAAACTTTGATACTGATATTATATGAATTAATGAATATTTGAGATAAAGAAAAAATTTTATTATGAATGTATTAGTGAAATTCCTCACGTCATTTCAGATTTCTAGGTTTATAGTAAACATATATGTAGGTGAGAGGTTTCAAAAGTAACAACAGTGCTTGAAGAATTATTTAATCGTCGCTGATACTTATAACTGTAATAGTATTACTAAAAAAAAAAAAAAAAAAAAAGTATAATTTTTTGCTGAATAACAGATATACATATACTCGAATAATACAAATATGATATGTCAACATAGTGGTATAATGCTACTATTATAATTTAAAATAATCAACATTTTGAAATTATAATTAAAATAACAACTACTGTATGATATATAGATCTATTTAGTAACAATCTGTCACATATGCAACTATAATGAATAAATATGTACGTACGTACGTACGTACCTAACAAACTATATATATGTTGAGCCGGGTGTTGGAATATAATTGGTAGATCGATTGCAAGCACAACATTGTTTATAAATGAAAATTCCCGCTGCCACCATAATAATAAAAGTAACTACTATAGCTGCACCAATGCCAATCTTTATTATTGTTGAAAGTGAATCGGTTGGACTTTTATTACTGTCCAAAGTTTTTTCTGGATTTGATCCTGGATTTGGTCCTGGATCTGATGGATCAAAACTTTTAAGCCATGTATTATTTTTTGTGTTAAATATATATAAATTACTGTTTAATACTAATTGTGCTGTTGCAGGCTGGGGTGTTAAAGGAACGATTGCACCTAAACATAAAGTAAAACAGAGTAAAATTGAATAATTAATAATAGAACAATTATTAGAAAATTAGTACTCCAAACAGAATAATTTAAAATATAATAAAAACAATATTGAATTATAGTCCACTAAAGTTTTTTTCTAGATTCAGACATTAGCAAAATTTAAAAAATAAATGCTATGATTACCAAATGCAACTATCATATATTTTCCATACATTGTTGCTGTATGATACATAAGTGCTTGTGGTGCTTTATCTGTAATAGCCGTCCATGTATACGGTGTAACATTTACATTTAATATCGCGACATCAGGTTGTACTTGAACATTATTGTTTCCTTGTCCACCGTAAACAACGATTTGCCCATCTTGATCTATTAAAAAATGTAATAATATAATTGTAAATTATTCTACAGTATATCGATGGTAAACATTGACTGTAAGCCTAGACTATATCATTAAAGCACGTACTTAAAACAGCTGAATGGCCACTACGGCCTCCAACTGGATCGCCACGAGTCGTCTAAAACAAACAGTATTATATTAAGTTTGCTGAAATGATCCTATTACACATATATACGTACTTAATAAGTACGTACCATAGATAACCATTTTAAAGCAGATGTATCAAATACTGGAATCTACTTGATTTAAGCCAGTTATTTATTGCACATTATTATTTAATAAAATCAAAAACTTTTTTCTGACGCGAATTATGTAAGTCACAAATACCTCGTTCAAATCAAAAACATTATCACCTACACCGCCAATGTAAAATATAAGATTATCTTTAAATACAGCACTATAAAATATACGACTAAGTGGGACATTGGGCAAATTTAATGTTGTCCATTTCATTGCATTTGTGTCAAATATATTTGTATCATTAAAAATAGTAAAATTGGTAAATGTCGTTAAGTCAGATTTAAATCCTCCATAGAAGTAGTATTTCCCATTATTATCAGAAACTATATCTATATCTCCACGTCCAAAAAATGTACTATTGAAGTTTGAAATAGTTGGATTTGTCCATTGTGAGGTATTTACATTAAATGCATATACTGGTGATTGTGGAATCATAAGAATTGATGTATTTTTCTCGTTTTGTGTCAATCCACCAACTAAGTAAACTGTAGATCCGTCAGTAGAGAGACATGCCATAGAAGAATAAAGTGGAATTGGGATTGGAGTCGTCGTAATTTGCCATGGAGGTGAAATTAAATTAAATGAACTTGATAAATTAAGATACAATACTTGGTTAGTAAACCTTGGCTTCATGGTATTACCCCCAAAATAATAGAGGTTGCTCCCAATTAATACGGTAGCATGTCCTAATCGACCATCAGGAATAAAACATATCACATTTGTGAATGCTAAACTAATAACTATTAACGAAAAAAAAAATGTTCGAAAGGGATTAATCATATTCATCTTATTCATCTCAAAGTCCAATTCTTTAAAAAAACAAAAAGCGTTCTTACGTAGGCAAGTACGTATATAAATGACTCTTATATATTAAACGGTATAATACGTTAAATGTACAATTTAAATCGAACATACAGAAATTTCGTATTAGGAAATTTATATATATATCTCTGATACATTTCCATAAGATCTTACTTTTGTATAGATTTCGGATCTTGTCTATATTTATTCAGAAAGGGGTAATTCTTTGTTGCAATGTTACAGGTTCATTCAGAATATCATATAAGCTTTAGTATATAAGCATTAGTCTTGCGTGAATTATTTGGACTTTTTTTACTTGGCTGCATTAACAAACAATCTTATTTTCAAATAAGTTAATCGAATTACTCTACAAATGTTATAATCAAGTTGTTTAACTCCGAAAATTATAATATATTTAGTAAGTTTGCTCTGGTGTAACTTCAACGCCAGTAACTACTGTAAAGATATGCAGGAGGAATTTGTTGATGTATGATACGCGCATACATCATAATGTAACAATAATTACCAATACATATAACCGATAGATCTAAATAAGCTACTGCTACTTTTTTAAATGCGTACGTAGCTTCCTTCTGGTATAAATAATTCTCTGCAAGTGAGAAAAAAAGTTTACGGTTATAATTTACATTGTCACATTACTCGAAGGTTTTTTAAAATAGCTACGTGTCAGTTGCAATTTTATTACGTAGTAGCCACACATAGGTAACGTATTTACAGTAAACATATCTATATTACTTTAATGGTTGATAGGTACGCACATTTTCATTAAGGTAAGTCAACTGTCATGATTCCTTTGAGATTTAAATGTAAACCTTTTTTTTCTCTTTTGTATCGATGTATAATTATTTTATTCAATAAGTTTTAAATCTTAATTGACTTAATTCGAATTTTGAGCCTTGTTGATGGAATATGTACTGAGTCACAAAGTACCAAAAGCAGATGCTGCTTATATAGATTATTTTTGCACTTGAAACTAAACCTATCTGAAACTAGTCACAGGTTCTTTTAAAAAAAAAAAAAAAAAAAAAAAAAAAAAAAAATCCGAAACACTAAACCTGAAACCTCAAAACTATTATACGTATGGTTTTCAACTTTTTTAATCTTATATTTAATTAATGAAAAATATTTTTACTTTTACGCATAAATAAATATTAAAATTGTATTTTGTATTAAAAATATAATTTAAATAATAAAGTTTTCTTGTATATATGTTTGATAAATTAGGATTAGGAATGCACTTAAATGGATTTCGAATTCAGAAACAACTTAAATCGATTACGGATTCTAAAAACATCAATCATAAAACCATACACATTTAAAAGAACCGTATTGTATTTTAAACAGTTATCGAATATTCTTTTAAGTAAAGTTTTAACGAATTAGTTAATAAATTTTTGAAACAATCACTTGCAAGGCGTAAACCTTTTATTTTACTCCCGATTATGAACTTATTATTACAGTACTACATGACCTACTAATACAAATTTGGGAACTCCAGAGTCTAAAATTTCTTTCAACTACGGGAGTTGGAAGCTACTATTTAATGACTACATATGTGTTGCAATCGAAAATAGATTATAACGTCGCTGACTGGTCGACTTTGGGCGTTCTCAAACGCCCTAATCAATGGGTCAAAAAGAGCTGGTGAATAAATTTTATTTAACGGAAAATATTTTAAGCGGACCAAATGTGTTTGTCATTATGATGAATATTTAAATAATAAACGTAATTTGATAAAATCTATTACGTGAATAAAATATTTTTATTTGTAAAAAAACGTTAAGTGAGTTTGTTATTTTTTATTTTCAAACTTTTTCAAAAACCACCTTTTTTATATACATGACTTGTCAGAATTTTAATTAATTGAGGATTCAAAAAGATCACACAAGAAACTTTGTCATGGATTCGACACTCATCATCAACGAATTATTTTTTTCATTCATTACATTAAAAGTTTTTTTGAAACATAAAAAATGCCAGAAAGCCCCTAAAAAATAAATACGAATGCTCACAATTTTTTGCTAGCAACAAATTTTACTATTTGGTCAATAATTTCTTCATTTCGCACAATCAAATATCAACGAAGACCTAAACTTATATTTGATAAATAAAAATATATATATCAATGAATCTCTCAAGTATTAATTGCAATTTTTATAATAAGCATCGTCACGTTTACTAGATAATCGCATCGATAATTCAAATTGTTAAAAATTGTTTTGAAAGTAGATCGTTTGTTTAGTTACACAATATCCTGGCTCTGATGTACGAATTTTGAGATCGGAAGTGATCTCAACGATAAGTTTTATCAATCGTCATAGGTTTCTCAATCGTCATATGTTTCGTTATCGTCATAGATTTCGTCAATCATCAATTCGTCATTTAGAAATTGACTTGACAAAAGGTTTCATCATTAGTCAATGACAAAATTTTCAACATCCGTTAAGCATCATTTGCCCACTAGCATCTAAATGTTTAGTAGTTTTTTGAACTGATAAGCTTTCTAAATCTATTTTTTCAATTATTTGCTGCGAGAATGCTTTAAAGTGTGATATTTCTGTATTCAATCGAGCATAAACTGTAGCGGGAATTCATTGTGATTGGCTAATTTTTGTATATCATCCCGTGATATAGTAAAATTTATTGGTTAATCAAAATCGAAGTTTTAAAATTAAATTGTCACGAATAAAGAATACTGATATGTACAAAAACATCCATATCTATAATGAAATTAATACCAGCAAAAAGTCTATATCATGAAATCTCGATAATCCTGTCACAGACAAAATTCTGACAAACCAAAATTTTATTAAAGAAATAGTCCTAATATACTACAACGAAAAATACAAGAAATAAATGTTTAACCCTATTCTAGAACATCAATGGCAAATAAAAAATAATTAAAAACAACTTTAGTGTTCGCTCCTATATCAACTGATCTTTAATTTTCTTTGATGATTATTATGTAGTTACAGTACCACTACTTCGTTTTAACTCTTCTCACGAAATCTATAAACCTTATGACTTTTAACTTCATATTCTTAGCCTAAATTATAATAATCAGATTTCAATATTAGTTGGGATTACGAATAAGGTTTCAAAAAAAAAAAATACGTAAAAGAAGCTTTAATTGCGAGTTATATTTATTGTGCCTCTAACGTAAACGTTCAGGACACATGAAGAACAATCTACCCAGTAATCATTGATCATATAAGGCCATTCGAAGTTGATTCTTCGGTTAACATCACCCCCCCCTCCCCGATGGCCCCGGCAAAATGTTTATATAAAAAAATTATAGCCATCTAGAAATCAAATTCAGTATATGCTATGTTTATTTAATTGTTGAATAGTTAATTAATTTTCGTATACGGTAAAATAAATATAAAAAAAATAAAATGTAAAATATAAAAAAAGAATAAAATAAAAAATAAAATAAAAAATAAGATAAAAATTAGGCTACTCGAAATTAAACCTTGGTTAACATCACCCTTTCCCCAAAAAGTTAAACAACCAATCGAAATACTAGGTAGCATTCCATAATCACATAATTTATAACAATTTATATCGACCAATAAAATGCGCGATAAAACGTGTTAGTTTAGAATCTTAATGCTTATTACTTAAGTAAAAATAGATCTGCTAAAGCGGAAATTTATGTGGTCCGAATTTTCCTAAAAGAAAATGAATGGACATAAAAGACGAGCAAGATAGCATAGATGGTTTTAGTTTTGATTGGATGATCGGATAAAATGTTACACTATATGTCTACATATTAGAGTAACGTTTCCCAAACACAAAAATGGATTGTTAGCCACGAATACGAATTGTTAAGGGTTAAGACCAAAAAATTTTAATATGTATACCTTGTTTTATAACTTTAAAAGTAATTCGGTAATCCGAGAAGAAATTCGAAAGTTAATGAGATGTATGTTTGAACGTTTAAGCTTGGCCTATAGATACAATAATTCATTAAAGTTGGCAATTTAAGTTGTCTTTATTGTCTCTTCATTTGTGAAAACTTACTCTTCGTAACACTATTAAAAAAGCAACATGACTAGTACTCCAAACGGGTCGGTTCGGGTCGGGTTATAGGCCAACCTGAACCCGACCCAAAATTTCGGTTCGGGTCGGGTTGAAAACTTTCGGGTTAGCGCTTCAACCCAAACTGAACCCGACCTGAATTTTTATGGCCAACATACCAAAATTTTAAAGTTTACTAGTATGTAACCCGTCACTTACACTTGTTAAGTTATAAATAGAATAGATTTTACTATATATATAAGAAAATAAAATATTGGAGCTTATTGTAAAAACGGCAGGATATATGATAAGAAATAAATATCATATACATATATATTACGCAGAATCATTCAAGGTGCTGCCCTAAAAGTGCCGTGATATCACTTATAGATTATTATGCATTCTTGAATGTGTGCCATGTTTGTGATGTAGTCAAAATTCGTAAAAGTTTGTTAAAGCTTTTATTATGGTTAGGTTAGAGGAGTATTCAGTAAAATTATTCAAGGAATACTTTTATTAGTCGAAAAGAGTAAGAAATAAACAATGTTTGACAAAACAGATGTTTGATTTGTAGTTCAGACAATCTGTGCCACAAACCTGGTACAATAAGTATACATTATTGGGCAAAAATTTTTGTATAACGGTAATTTGGCTCAAACGGGGGGTCGTCTAAAGCCGTGTCCATCACGTGACCTAAAGCCAATAGAATTGTTTATTTTGATCGACACGGATCAGCCCGAAGAGACAAAAAACAGCGAAAAAAAGTGAAAATCGCAAAAAATACAAGAAACGATAGTCTAAACCCATCTTGGTGCATCAATAAAAAATGTCGGGAAGACAATTTTACTATAAGACATGACTGACCCTAAACCCCAAACTAACCCTTACCCTAACTTTAATTAAAAAACAAAAACCACGTGACTGGACACGGCTTTAGATGTCCCCTCAAACGGGCAAATGATCGACTGGCACGTGTCCAGCCGATCATTTGTCCGTTTGAGTCAAATTACCGTTGTACAAAAATTTGCCCAATAATAGTGTTATCTGACAATTTATGATCATGGCCCGATCCGACCCATATTATAAATACGATTTTAGACCTGAAAAAAAAGATGGTAAATCAGTAAATTGATTTTTTTTCCCACGATAAAAAAAATTGGAATTTTTTTCTTTGACGAAAAAAAATTTTTTTTTTCTTTTTTAAATACCTTAACGTTTTTTCAAGTATTGTTGGCAGTTGAAAGTTGAGGTCAAAGTTGTTGTGGGTAGAAAGGTGTTGGGAGTTGAAAGTAGATGGTGAAATTGAAAGTTGGTGTTGTAATTTCACAAAGGTTAAAGTTTCATCACAAATTCAAAGCTACAAGTTATCCGTTGAAACCGCAAAAGCCTTGTTGAAGCAGCCATTAAAGTTTCTAGAACCTGTAATAGTAAAGTCCATAAAGCCTATTTGAAGTGCCAAGCCCATCTGAAGTTATAAAGCCAATTTAAAGCATAAAAGTAAAGGTACCAGCAACCGTAAAGTCCCTTGAAACCTATAAAAGCAATGCAGAACAAAATTAACTCAAGAGAAAGTTGTTAATGCAAAGGTAATAAATAAGTTATTTTTGTATTTTTTTATGTTGAAATGATATATTAATATAGTGTTTCATTAGTGAGTCAAATACACTGAGCCCTCCGTCATGAACTAAAGGAAATTCGAGAGAATGCAAAGGTTTAAGCCACTCTTAAGGCGACACAAATGTGGGTCTGGGTACTCGAGAAGTTTCATTAGGATGTTAGGTATGAAGGAAAAATCAAAGAAGTAAACTCGAAAACGGTCTTGGAAGATCAATTATTGAAGTTTGTGTGTGCTATGATGAAACAGGATAGTGGAGAGTATCACACAACATCCATAAGAAGTTGTATAGCAGCAATCTGGAGATACCTCAATGAGCATTTGGTAATTAAAAAGCCTGTCGATATACTTAATCCAAAGGTGTACTTCGATTTAAACTAAGTAATTAATAGAAAATTGAAGACCCTTTCTGCGAAAGGCATTGGTGAACATGTCAGAGACGATAGGTTGACATTAAATAAGGTTGAGCAAATCTTGAACCACCTCACAATACAGCATAATACGCCAGAAGGCCTGTTATAATGAATTTTTTTTATAATGCAACGCTGTTAGCGTTACGTGGTAGTAAACATTATACCCTGCAAATTAATAATTTCTTTAAAAGGGTCAATAGTAGAATTGATGTCAAATTGTATAGATTCAAAATCAATCGACGAGGGCTTGATAATCACAATGCACAGGCTGAGGTTATCAGCTTACCTAAGATTAAAAGCATTGTTGATGACTATGAATTTTACTTTACAAAGTGTCAGGTGATGACAGTAACGAATTTTTATCTAAAGCCAATGTCATTGAATTTAGGTAAAGTTTTTGTATGTAGTTCATGTTCATTAATATCAATTTCCTAATTTTTTTTTTTTGATTTTTTAGTAGAATTCTGTGGACAATGGTATTACATACATACTCTGGGTGAGTGAAAGTTGAAAGAGTATTTTAAGGTCATATGCGAAACCACAGGTATTCAAATTAATTTTATAATATATCGAATCACTCCAGAAGAAAAACTGCTGTTCAGTTGTTAAAGAAGCTTGGATACTCTGATTCCATTGTGATGTTGATTACTAGGCACAAGTCCCAAAAAGGTCTTGCTGCATATGAACGACTGAAATCAGTAATGCAACACAAAGGCCTTAATGGATTTTTCAATGTGCTAAAATAAGTTTCAAAAGGTAAAATTCATATATTATGCTTTATTATGGCTTTAAACATTTAGCTAATTCTTTTTTTTTTATGAGCTCCCGACGACTATAATGACAATGCCAATCCCAGTAACTATAATGACTATGCCACCTTGGTAATTATGATGAACACAGTGCCCCTAATGATAATGAAGCCCCCAAAGATCAATAAAAAATAGCACTAGTATCTAGTGATTTCGTTTTTGCAAGTTCATATCTTCAACATTATGACTCCTAGGCTTCATTGGTAAATGCATTCAATGATTTTGAAGTATTTTCTGATGGATCAAGCAATGTTTTGGCCAAGTATGATCAGAACATTCATAATAAGGATGATGAAAAAGAGAAGGCTAAGGGCGCAAAAAATAATAATAAAAAAGAGGAGGTTAGAGGTGGCAAAAAGGATTTAAAAAATCCTAAATTTTTTGGAAAGTTTCTTTCTGGAAATACTTTTCATAATTGCATTTTTAATTTTTAAAATTAAATGTATTTAGTTGAAATTTTAT